>CM067216.1:43880551-44147907 GCA_034190945.1 Octodonta nipae | reverse complement strand
AACATCGGGCAAAACCACACAGTGCAACAACAAGTAGGTTTCAATTCAGAAGCGGAGAGAAACAATGGATTTAAATCCAAGTTTTAAACGCAGACCAAAAACCAACCTGCACCAGTCGACTGCTGGCAAGTGGTAAAGAGGAAAAGGCCCCGGGACCAATAAGCAACAACCAGGCGCCACATTGTACGCTGCTTATAAAGCAACGAGAAGAGCTCCCATGCAGATATCTTGCGAGGTATCATAATGATCCCAACCTTGCAGATATAGCAAAAAAGTCAATAAGCATCCGACGAACAGCTAAGGAGATCTACTTTTGTTATTCGAGAAGGCAGACGCTCAGGAGATGCGCGCTATTGTAACGCCATCAAGAATAAGCTCCAAGCGGGCCCTGTACAATCTCGATCCGCAAATCGAGATTGAAATTAAAGACTTGACGAGATCAGTACCAAGAAGAGGTAGTAAACCTGCTCAAAGATAATATCGACGGCCTGGCAGAGATCACTGAGGAGGCAGTGAAATCACTTCGACGGGCATATAGATCAACACAAACGGCAGTTGTTTTGTCTCCCAGAGGCCCAGGCCAAGAAAGCCATCGCACTTGGAAAGCTGAAACTTGCGTGGGGCACAGTACGTGTTCGCGAGAGGATCAGCCTTCGACGGTGCTTCAAATGCTGGCACTTTGGGCACAACGCCCAGGCGTGCAGAGGCAAGACTGACCGAAGCAGTTGTTGTCACAGATGCGGAGGCGCTGGTCACAATGCCTCGGTTGTCAACAACCTGCCAAGTGCTTACTCTGCAAAGAGAAAGATAGGGTCAGACTGCCGGCACGTTGCGGGTAGTTTGAAATGTCCGATCTACCAACAGGCGATGAGAGCAGCACAAGCCCGTAAATGAAAGTACTGCAACTCAACCTCAACCATTGCGAAGCAGCCCAAGACCTACTGGTACAGCGGGTGCGGGAATTGGATTGCGACGTAGCCATAATCTGCGAGCAGTACAAAACTTCGACACCCTGTCCTGGGTAAATGACACAACGGACAGAGCAGCGATATGGGCTTGCGGTAAACTTCCGTTCCAACAACTCCCAAATACCCCCGAACCATGGCTTGTGAGAGCCAAAGTGGGAGGGGTTCACTTCTATAGCTGCTATGCACCTCCTAGTGCACAGCTCGAGGAGTTCGAGTTATTCTTGGACACCTTGGCGGAGGATGTACGGAAGCGTGAATCGGTCGCCATCGCAGGAGATTTCAACGCCTGGCAATTGACTGGGGATGCCGGGAAACGAGCGCGAGAGGACGAGCTCTCCTTGAGACCATGTCTTCGCTCAACCTGGTACTCCTCAACACAGGAGACGTAAGCACATATCGCAAAGGCACAGCCAGCTCCATTATCGATGTGACATTCGTTAGCAGCAACCTAATTAAAGGGGGCTGTGAGTGGCGGGTCGATGAGGAGTTTACTAATAGCGACCACCAAGCTATTATATGGGAAATCAACACCACTCCCAAACGAAGATTGTGTGTCAGTCGTGCGAGGTCACAGCCAGTCGGTTGGAACAAAAATGCTTTCGATGCTGATTCATTCGCCTTGGTTATGGAGCAGGAACCATTGTCAATAGCAACAAGCGCAGAAGCCACTGCCAAAGAGGTAATGACAAGCGTTGTCAAGTCCTGCGATGCATCCATGCCAAGGAGACGGCAGAACAACAGCCGCCCACCAGTTTACTGGTGGAATGACACGATCTCACAACACGACGAGAGTGTCTCAAAGCACGAAGGCTGCATCAACGAGCACGGAGACGCGACAGGGTCACAACAGAAGAACTAAGGCTCGACTATGAGATCAAAGACAACAACTACGAAGAGCCATTCTCTCAAGCAAGAGATCCTACTGAAGGAGTTGTGTGACGAAGTTGACCAAGATCCATGGGGAAAACCGTATAAAATCGTGATGCATAAAATCAAGGCCCCCCCATGACATCAACGAACTGCCCGAATCATTGCACCGCATTGTCACTCACTTGTTTCCTGCGAAGCCTGAGCTACCCGCTTATCCTTCGTGGCAGGTGAGGGACGAAGATATACCATCAGTGACTATGAATGAGCTGATGGGCGCGTGCAACCGCTCCAAAACGGTAAGGCTCCCGGTCCAGATGGCATACCTAACATCGCGCTAAAATGCGCCATAGCCAATAGGCCTGACATGTTTCTACACATGTATGAGACCTGCCTAAAGCAGGGGGTTTTCCGACTAAGTGGAAAAGCAGAGGCTTGTGCTCCTACCTAAAGGGGGAAAGAAACCTCCAGACGAACCGTCATCATATCGTCCCCTCTGTATGTTGGACTCTGCGGGAAAACTCCTTGAAAGAATAATAGCAGATAGGCTGGAGCCCTACGTTGAGCCAAAACTTTCCACAACCAATTCGGGTTCAGAAAGGGGAGATCAACCATCGATGCCGTGACACTCGTTACCAACATCGCCAGAGAGGCTATCTCGGAAAGAGATGGAGAAGAGGTGGAAAAAAGTACTGTCTAATAGCCACCCTGGATATCAAGAACGCCTTTAACTCGGCCCGCTGGGACCGCATTTTGGAGGCTCTTGCCAGGATGGAAGTTCCGCAGTACTTGCGCAGAATGGTTTCAGCGTATTTCAGGACCGCATCTTGTTGTACCAAACTGAAAATGGGCAAGTAGACTATAAGATCACAGGAGGTGGTACCTCAGGGCTCTGTTCTTGGCCCCCTCTTATGGAACGTAATGTACAACGACCTGCTCCTGCTCGGTCTGCCTGAGGGCGTCAGGCTAGTGGCATTCGCCGATGATGTGGCATTGATCATAGTGCGCAAGCACATAGAGGAGATACAAACAACCTTCTCATTCGCTATAGCCACAATTCAGCATTGGATGCTCGCAGCGGACTTGAGTTTAGCAGAACAAAAGACCGAAACACTTCTTGTTAGCAGTCGAAAGGCAAGGGAAACCATCACCCTCAAAATAGGCGACACCTACATACAGTCGCAGCCCTTCATCACTATTTGGGGGTGCTCCTGGACGCACGGCTCAACTTCAAAGAGCACATAATCGCGGCCAGCAAGAAAGCAGCTGGGGTACAGGGGCATTATCTAGAATAATGCCGAATGTCGGAGGCCCTAGACAGATAAGAAGACAGCTACTGGCAAACAGTAACTACTTCTGTTTTGTTGTACGGGGCACCGGTATGGGAGAAATCGCTCGAGCTACCATCGTACCGCCGAAAATGAAATCAGTCCAGCGGCTCTCAGCGCGATTCGAGTGTGGCATCATCCTACGCACTGTGTCTTACGAGGCGGTGAGTGTGATTGCCTCTACCCTACCAGTCGACATCCTGGCTGCAGAAAGGGGACGGCTTTATCGCAGAAAGTTAGAGAAAGACCAACCGACAGGAAACAGCGATGAAAGAGCCATGAGTCTAGGGCAATGGCAGGAGAGGTGGGACAGCTCTACTAAAGGCCGGTGGACATATCGATTGATACCTAACATCAGTCGTTGGGTCAACCGCCAGCATGGGGAGGTTGGGTTTTACATCACTCAACTCCTGACTGGACATGGATGCTTTGGAGCATACCTGCACAGGTTCAGGAGGGCAAACTCTCCAAACTGCCCACACTGTACGGACGTGATAGAGGACGCGGAACACGTGTTTCTTCTCCTGCCCCCGGTTTCAGGATCAACGTGCTGAAGTGGAGAGGATTCTGGAGACTAATATCGTTCCAGAACAATTAGTAGAAGCCATGCTGAAGGGCCCCCAAGCCTGGAACTTGGTATCAGATTACGCGGAGACTATCCTCAAAGAACTCCGCAATACGTTCGAGGAGTAGGCTTTAGAGGCTTTCAATGTAAGAGCAGTAAACATCTGCAATGAACCACCCTTGCGAAGTAGTATTGACAAGAGTGCCGCAGGGACCATGGTTGTAGGAGAAAGAGGTTAGGGTTTTAGCGGGTATACGGTATACTGGTTTCAATGCAACGATTTACTCTTGCTTTGAAGTCATTGCATCGGGAGTCCCGCACGACGGCTAGCACGTGCTAGTTAAGTACGCAATGTATTTCCCCCCTCTTCGGATAAAAAAAAAAAAAAAAAAAAAAACACACACACACACACCCGGGGTGGTTGTTGGTCCACTACCGGGCGCCTCCCCAGGTGGCGGATAGGGGAACGCTCTCCAGCAATGGGGAGTACTGAGGATTTCCTCAGGGCGGACCAAAATCAGATAGGGGAAGGAACCCCGAAAATAAACCATTTATGGATATGGGTGATAAGGTGAACTTAATACCCCAGGTGGGTACCTCTGCAGAGGATAATCCCACCACCGTTCCGATCGAGTGAAAGCCTCGGTGGCCGGTGCACGCTCCACGGATTCTGGGGGGAGCGAATTATCACTGGTTCCGTCACATAGTGACAAGAAGAAGAAGAACACCGTTAATGGTACAACATCGACCATTAAAACTAGAGCTGGCAGCAATACACTATTCAGCCAAGTCCTCCAAAAGGCGAATAGTGGAGTTGACGTCCCCCAAAGGGCAACAAATGAGAGTGGCGCTCCAAACAAATTAGGAGCAAAGATCGATGAGCTCTTGAAGTTCATTGGGCCTAGGCACAATGTACATCATGAGATCAAGAAACTGGCACACGCCATTAAGTCAGAATATGACAAATATCTGACGTCAACGACGCGGCCATCTCCTGTAGCGAACCTGCTACAACACAGACATCGCCAGTAAAGGTGTCAAACACTCAGACACAAGGTGAAAAGCAAAAGGAGGTCCCAAAAGCGGCTGCCTCAAAAGCAGCTAACTCAAACCGGCTGCATCAACACCGGCGGACCCAAAGCAGGCGGCTTCAATAAAAGTAGCCTCACTGCCGGGAGACTCGGTAGCAAGGACCTCGCCACCGAAGGCCTCGCCTTCAGTAGCCTCATCAAGTAAGGCACCACTACCAAAAACTCTTAAACCGGTGCTAGCTAGCAAGCTAAAGCCCGGTAAAGAAGGTTGCCAGAACATCGGGCAAACACCCACCAGGCAAACAACAAGTAGGGTGGTCAATTCAGAAGCGAGGAGAACAATGAATTAAAATCCAAGTTTAAACCGCAGACCAGAAACAAACCTTCAAACCAGTTGACTGACTGGCAAGTGGTAAAGAGGAAAAAGGCCCCGAGGACCAATAAGCAAAAACCAGCGCCACATTGTACGCTGCTTATAAAGAAAGGCGAGAAGAGCTCCCATGCAGATATCTTGCGAGATATCAAAAATGATCCCACCTTGCAGGATATAGGCAAAAAAGTCAATAAGATCCGACGAACAGCTAAGGGAGATCTACTTTTTTATTCGCGAAGGCAGACGCTCAGGAGATGGAGCGCTATTGTAACGCCATCAAGAATAAGCTCCCAAGCGGGGCCACTGTACAATCTCGAATACCGCAAATCGAGATTGAAATTAAAGACCTGGATGAGATCAGTACCAAGGAAGACGTAGTAAACCTGCTCAAAGATAATATCGACGGCCTGGCAGAGATCACTGAGGAGGCAGTGAAATCACTTCGACGGGCATATAGATCAACACAAACGGCAGTTGTTTGTCTCCCAGAGGTCCAGGCCAAGAAAGCCATCGCACTTGGAAAGCTGAAACTTGCGTGGGGCACAGTACGTGTTCGCGAGAGGATCAGCCTTCGACGGTGCTTCAAATGCTGGCACTTTGGGCACAACGCCCAGGCGTGCAGAGGCAAGACTGACCGAAGCAGTTGTTGTCACAGATGCGGAGGCGCTGGTCACAATGCCTCGGCTTGTCAACAACCTGCCAAGTGCTTACTCTGCAAAGAGAAAGATAGTAGGTCAGACTGCCGGCACGTTGCGGGTAGTTGGAAATGTCCGATCTACCAACAGGCGATGAGAGCAGCACAAGCCCGTAAATGAAAGTACTGCAACTCAACCTCAACCATTGCGAAGCAGCCCAAGACCTACTGGTACAGGGGCGGGTGCGGGAATTGGATTGCGACGTAGCCATAATCTGCGAGCAGTACAAAAACTTCGACACCCTGTCCTGGGTAAATGACACAACGGACAGAGCAGCGATATGGGCTTGCGGTAAACTTCCGTTCCAACAACTCCCAAATACCCCCGAACCATGGCTTGTGAGAGCCAAAGTGGGAGGGGTCCACTTCTATAGCTGCTATGCACCTCCTAGTGCACAGCTCGAGGAGTTCGAGTTATTCTTGGACACCTTGGCGGAGGATGTACGGAAGCGTGAATCGGTCGCCATCGCAGGAGATTTCAACGCCTGGGCAATTGACTGGGGATGCCGGGAAACGAGCGCGAGAGGACGAGCTCTCCTTGAGACCATGTCTTCGCTCAACCTGGTACTCCTCAACACAGGAGCCGTAAGCACATATCGCAAAGGCACAGCCAGCTCCATTATCGATGTGACATTCGTTAGCAGCAACCTAATTAAAGGGGGCTGTGAGTGGCGGGTCGATGAGGAGTTTACTAATAGCGACCACCAAGCTATTATATGGGAAATCAACACCACTCCCAAACGAAGATTGTGTGTCAGTCGTGCGAGGTCACAGCCAGTCGGTTGGAACAAAAATGCTTTCGATGCTGATTCATTCGCCTTGGTTATGGAGCAGGAACCATTGTCAATAGCAACAAGCGCAGAAGCCACTGCCAAAGAGGTAATGACAAGCGTTGTCAAGTCCTGCGATGCTTCCATGCCAAGGAGACGGCAGAACAACAGCCGCCCACCAGTTTACTGGTGGAACGACACGATCTCACAACACCGACGAGAGTGTCTCAAAGCACGAAGGCTGCATCAACGAGCACGGAGACGCGACAGGGTCACAACAGAAGAACTAAGGCTCGACTATGAGATCAAAAGACAACAACTACGAAGAGCCATTCTCTCAAGCAAGAGATCCTACTGGAAGGAGTTGTGTGACGAAGTTGATCAAGATCCATGGGGAAAACCGTATAAAATCGTGATGCATAAAATTAAGCCCCTCCCATGACATCAACGAACTGCCCCGAATCATTGCCCCGCATTGTCACTCACTTGTTTCCTGCGAAGCCTGAGCTACCCGCTTATCCTTCGTGGCAGGTGAGGGACGAAGATATACCATCAGTGACTATGAATGAGCTGATGGGCGCGTGCAACCGGCTCCAAAACGGTAAGGCTCCCGGTCCAGATGGCATACCTAACATCGCGCTAAAATGCGCCATAGCCAATAGGCCTGACATGTTTCTACACATGTATGAGACCTGCCTAAAGCAGGGGGTTTTTCCGACTAAGTGGAAAAAGCAGAGGCTTGTACTCCTACCTAAAGGGGAAAGAAACCTCCCGACGAACCGTCATCATATCGTCCCCTCTGTATGTTGGACTCTGCGGGAAAACTCCTTGAAAGGATAATAGCAGATAGGCTGGAGCCCTACGTTGAGCCGAAACTTTCCACCAACCAATTCGGGTTCAGAAAGGGGAGATCAACCATCGATGCCGTGACACTCGTTACCAACATCGCCAGAGAGGCTATCTCGGGAAAGAGATGGAGAAGAGGTGGAAAAAAGTACTGTCTAATAGCCACCCTGGATATCAAGAACGCCTTTAACTCGGCCCGCTGGGACCGCATTTTGGAGGCTCTTGCCAGGATGGAAGTTCCGCAGTACTTGCGCAGAATGGTTTCAGCGTATTTCAAGGACCGCATCTTGTTGTACCAAACTGAAAATGGGCAAGTAGACTATAAGATCACAGGAGGTGTACCTCAGGGCTCTGTTCTTGGCCCCCTCTTATGGAACGTAATGTACAACGACCTGCTCCTGCTCGGTCTGCCTGAGGGCGTCAGGCTAGTGGCATTCGCCGATGATGTGGCATTGATCATAGTGCGCAAGCACATAGAGGAGATACAAACAACCTTCTCATTCGCTATAGCCACAATTCAGCATTGGATGCTCGCAGCGGACTTGAGTTTAGCAGAACAAAAGACCGAAACACTTCTTGTTAGCAGTCGAAAGGCAAGGGAAACCATCACCCTCAAAATAGGCGACTCCTACATACAGTCGCAGCCCTTCATCAGCTATTTGGGGGTGCTCCTGGACACACGGCTCAACTTCAAAGAGCACATAATCGCGGCCAGCAAGAAAGCAGCTGGGGTACAGGGGGCATTATCTAGAATAATGCCGAATGTCGGAGGCCCTAGACAGATAAGAAGACAGCTACTGGCAACAGTAACTACTTCTGTTTTGTTGTACGGGGCAATGAAATCAGTCCAGCGGCTCTCAGCGATTCGAGTGGCATCATCCTACCGCACTGTGTCTTACGAGGCGGTGAGTGTGATTGCCTCTACCCTACCAATCGACATCCTGGCTGCAGAAGGGGACGGCTTTATCGCAGAAAGTTAGAGAAAGACCAACCGACAGGAAACAGCGATGAAAGAGCCATGAGTCTAGGGCAATGGCAGGAGAGGTGGGACAGCTCTACTAAAGGCCGGTGGACATATCGATTGATACCTAACATCAGTCGTTGGGTCAACCGCCAGCATGGGGAGGTTGGGTTCTACATCACTCAACTCCTGACTGGACATGGATGCTTTCGAGCATACCTGCACAGGTTCAGGAGGGCAAACTCCCCAAACTGCCCACACTGTACGGACGTGATAGAGGACGCGGAACACGTGTTCTTCTCCTGCCCCCGGTTTCAGGATCAACGTGCTGAAGTGGAGAGGATTCTGGAGACTAATATCGTTCCAGAACAATTAGTAGAAGCCATGCTGAAGGGCCCCCAAGCCTGGAACTTGGTATCAGATTACGCGGAGACTATCCTCAAAGAACTCCGCAATACGTTCGAGGAGTAGGCTTTAGAGGCTTTCAATGTAAGAGCAGTAACATCTGCAATGAACCACCCTTGCGAAGTAGTATTGACAAAGAGTGCCGCAGGGGACCATGGTTGTAGGAGAAAGAGGTTAGGGTTTTAGCGGGTATACGGTATACTGGTTTCAATGCAACGATTTACTCTTGCTTTGAAGTCATTGCATCGGGAGTCCCGCACGACGGCCAGCACGTGCTAGCTAAGTACGGAATGTATTTCCCCCCTCTTCGGATAAAAAAAAAAAAAAAAAAAACACAAACACACACACACACACACCCGGGGTGGTTGTTGGTCCACTACCGGGCGCCTCCCCAGGTGGCGGATAGGGGAACGCTCTCCAGCAATGGGGAGTACTGAGGATTTCCTCAGGGCGGACCAAAATCAGATAGGGGAAGGAACCCCGAAAATAAACCATTTATGGATATGGGTGATAAGGTGAACTTAATACCCCAGGTGGGTACCTCTGCAGAGGATAATCCCACCACCGGTTCCGATCGAGTGAAAGCCTCGGTGGCCGGTGCACGCTCCACGGATTCTGGGGGGAGCGAATTATCACTGGTTCCGTCACATAGTGACAAGAAGAAGAAGAACACCGTTAATGGTACAACATCGACCATTAAAACTAGAGCTGGCAGCAATACACTATTCAGCCAAGTCCTCCAAAAGGCGAATAGTGGAGTTGACGTCCCCAAAGGGCAACAGATGAGAGTGGCGCTCCAAACAAATTAGGAGCAAAGATCGATGAGCTCTTGACGTTCATTGGGCCTAGGCACAATGTACATCATGAGATCAAGAAACTGGCACACGCCATTAAGTCAGAATATGACAAATATCTGACGTCAACGACGCGGCCATCTCCTGTAGCGAAACCTGCTACAACACAGACATCGCCAGTAAAGGTGTCAAACACTCAGACACAAGGTGAAAAGCAAAAGGAGGTCCCAAAAGCGGCTGCCTCAAAAGCAGCTAACTCAAAACCGGCTGCATCAACACCGGCGGCCCCAAAGCAGGCGGCTTCAATAAAAGTAGCCTCACTGCCGGAGGCTCGGTAGCAAGGACCTCGCCACCGAAGGCCTCGCCTTCAGTAGCCTCATCAAGTAAGACACAATCTCTTAAACCGGTGCTAGCTAGCAAGCTAAAGCCGGTAAAGAAGGTTGCCAGAACATCGGGCAAACCACCCAGGCAACAACAAGTAGGGTGGTCAATTCAGAAGCGAAGAGAAACAATGGATTAAAATCCAAGTTTAAACCGCAGACCAAAACAAACCTTCAAACCAGTTGACTGACTGGCAAGTGGTAAAGAGGAAAAAGGCCCCGAGGACCAATAAGCAAAAACCAGCGCCACATTGTACGCTGCTTATAAAGAAAGGCGAGAAGAGCTCCCATGCAGATATCTTGCGAGATATCAAAAATGATCCCACCTTGCAGGATATAGGCAAAAAAGTCAATAAGATCCGACGAACAGCTAAGGGAGATCTCCTTTTGTTATTCGCGAAGGCAGACGCTCAGGAGATGGAGCGCTATTGTAACGCCATCAAGAATAAGCTCCCAAGCGGGGCCACTGTACAATCTCGAATACCGCAAATCGAGATTGAAATTAAGACCTGGATGAGATCAGTACAAGGAAGACGTAGTAAACCTGCTCAAAGATAATATCGACGGCCTGGCAGAGATCACTGAGGAGGCAGTGAAATCACTTCGACGGGCATATAGATCAACACAAACGGCAGTTGTTTGTCTCCCAGAGGTCCAGGCCAAGAAAGCCATCGCACTTGGAAAGCTGAAACTTGCGTGGGGCACAGTACGTGTTCGCGAGAGGATCAGCCTTCGACGGTGCTTCAAATGCTGGCACTTTGGGCACAACGCCCAGGCGTGCAGAGGCAAGACTGACCGAAGCAGTTGTTGTCACAGATGCGGAGGCGCTGGTCACAATGCCTCGGCTTGTCAACAACCTGCCAAGTGCTTACTCTGCAAAGAGAAAGATAGTAGGTCAGACTGCCGGCACGTTGCGGGTAGTTGGAAATGTCCGATCTACCAACAGGCGATGAGAGCAGCACAAGCCCGTAAATGAAAGTACTGCAACTCAACCTCAACCATTGCGAAGCAGCCCAAGACCTACTGGTACAGCGGGTGCGGGAATTGGATTGCGACGTAGCCATAATCTGCGAGCAGTACAAAAACTTCGACACCCTGTCCTGGGTAAATGACACAACGGACAGAGCAGCGATATGGGCTTGCGGTAAACTTCCGTTCCAACAACTCCCAAATACCCCCGAACCATGGCTTGTGAGAGCCAAAGTGGGAGGGGTTCACTTCTATAGCTGCTATGCACCTCCTAGTGCACAGCTCGAGGAGTTCGAGTTATTCTTGGACACCTTGGCGGAGGATGTACGGAAGCGTGAATCGGTCGCCATCGCAGGAGATTTCAACGCCTGGGCAATTGACTGGGGATGCCGGGAAACGAGCGCGAGAGGACGAGCTCTCCTTGAGACCATGTCTTCGCTCAACCTGGTACTCCTCAACACAGGAGCCGTAAGCACATATCGCAAAGGCACAGCCAGCTCCATTATCGATGTGACATTCGTTAGCAGCAACCTAATTAAAGGGGGCTGTGAGTGGCGGGTCGATGAGGAGTTTACTAATAGCGACCACCAGGCTATTATATGGGAAATCAACACCACTCCCAAACGAAGATTGTGTGTCAGTCGTGCGAGGTCACAGCCAGTCGGTTGGAACAAAAATGCTTTCGATGCTGATTCATTCGCCTTGGTTATGGAGCAGGAACCATTGTCAATAGCAACAAGCGCAGAAGCCACTGCCAAAGAGGTAATGACAAGCGTTGTCAAGTCCTGCGATGCTTCCATGCCAAGGAGACGGCAGAACAACAGCCGCCCACCAGTTTACTGGTGGAACGACACGATCTCACAACACCGACGAGAGTGTCTCAAAGCACGAAGGCTGCATCAACGAGCACGGAGACGCGACAGGGTCACAACAGAAGAACTAAGGCTCGACTATGAGATCAAAAGACAACAACTACGAAGAGCCATTCTCTCAAGCAAGAGATCCTACTGGAAGGAGTTGTGTGACGAAGTTAATCAAGATCCATGGGGAAAACCGTATAAAATCGTGATGCATAAAATTAAGGCCCCTCCCATGACATCAACGAACTGCCCCGAATCATTGCACCGCATTGTCACTCACTTGTTTCCTGCGAAGCCTGAGCTACCCGCTTATCCTTCGTGGCAGGTGAGGGACGAAGATATACCATCAGTGACTATGAATGAGCTGATGGGCGCGTGCAACCGGCTCCAAAACGGTAAGGCTCCCGGTCCAGATGGCATACCTAACATCGCGCTAAAATGCGCCATAGCCAATAGGCCTGACATGTTTTCCCGGGTTTTCCCGACTAAGTGGAAAAAGCAGAGGCTTGTGCTCCTCCCTAAAGGGGGAAAGAAACCTCCAGACGAACCGTCATCATATCGTCCCCTCTGTATGTTGGACTCTGCGGGAAAACTCCTTGAAAGGATAATAGCAGATAGGCTGGAGCCCTACGTTGAGCCAAAACTTTCCACCAACCAATTCGGGTTCAGAAAGGGGAATCAACCATCGATGCCGTGACACTCGTTACCAACATCGCCAGAGAGGCTATCTCGGGAAAGAGATGGAGAAGAGGTGGAAAAAAGTACTGTCTAATAGCCACCCTGGATATCAAGAACGCCTTTAACTCGGCCCGCTGGGACCGCATTTTGGAGGCTCTTGCCAGGATGGAAGTTCCGCAGTACTTGCGCAGAATGGTTTCAGCGTATTTCAAGGACCGCATCTTGTTGTACCAAACTGAAAATGGGCAAGTAGACTATAAGATCACAGGAGGTGTACCTCAGGGCTCTGTTCTTGGCCCCCTCTTATGGAACGTAATGTACAACGACCTGCTCCTGCTCGGTCTGCCTGAGGGCGTCAGGCTAGTGGCATTCGCCGATGATGTGGCATTGATCATAGTGCGCAAGCACATAGAGGAGATACAAACAACCTTCTCATTCGCTATAGCCACAATTCAGCATTGGATGCTCGCAGCGGACTTGAGTTTAGCAGAACAAAAGACCGAAACACTTCTTGTTAGCAGTCGAAAGGCAAGGGAAACCATCACCCTCAAAATAGGCGACACCTACATACAGTCGCAGCCCTTCATCAGCTATTTGGGGGTGCTCCTGGACACACGGCTCAACTTCAAAGAGCACATAATCGCGGCCAGCAAGAAAGCAGCTGGGTACAGGGGGCATTATCTAGAATAATGCCTAATGTCGGAGGCCCTAGACAGATGAGAAGACAGCTACTGGCAACAGTAACTACTTCTGTTTTGTTGTACGGGGCACCGGTATGGGAGAAATCGCTCGAGCTACCATCGTACCGCCGGAAAATGAAATCAGTCCAGCGGCTCTCAGCGATTCGAGTGGCATCATCCTACCGCACTGTGTCTTACGAGGCGGTGAGTGTGATTGCCTCTTCCCTGCCAATCGACATCCTGGCTGCAGAAAGGGGACGGCTTTATCGCAGAAAGTTAGAAAAAGACCAACCGACAGGAAACAGCGATAAAAGAGCCATGAGTCTAGGGCAATGGCAGGAGAGGTGGGACAGCTCTACTAAAGGCCGGTGGACATATCGATTGATACCTAACATCAGTCGTTGGGTCAACCGCCAGCATGGGGAGGTTGGGTTCTACATCACTCAACTCCTGACTGGACATGGATGCTTTCGAGCATACCTGCACAGGTTCAGGAGGGCAAACTCCCCAAACTGCCCACACTGTACGGACGTGATAGAGGACGCGGAACACGTGTTCTTCTCCTGCCCCCGGTTTCAGGATCAACGTGCTGAAGTGGAGAGGATTCTGGACACTAATATCGTTCCAGAACAATTAGTAGAAGCCATGCTGAAGGGCCCCCAAGCCTGGAACTTGGTATCAGATTACGCGGAGACTATCCTCAAAGAACTCCGCAATACGTTCGAGGAGTAGGCTTTAGAGGCCTTCAATGTAAGAGCAGTAAACATCTGCAATGAACCACCCTTGCGAAGTAGTATTGAGTAAGAGTGCCGCAGGGGACCATGGTTGTAGGAGAAAGAGGTTAGGGTTTTAGCGGGTATACGGTGTACTGGTTTCAATGCAACGATTTACTCTTGCTTTGAAGTCATTGCACCGGGAGTCCCGCACGACGGCCAGCACGTGCTAGCTAAGTACGCAATGTATTTCCCCCCCCTCTTCGATAAAAAAAAACACACACACACACACACATATATATATATATATATATATATAATATATTATATATATATATATTGCAATATACTTCGTGGGTTCAATTAAAAATCATAAAACTAATATGCACTGTCACTTTTCTAGAACTTTATTTACATCCAAACAGCTGATTCAAAAATACAATAATAATCTCATATAAGCTACTCGTCGCGGTATCACTGAACTGCGATCGTGGCGTGCTTCTTTTATAATCCCCGTGGAATTCTCCAGTAGAAATCATCATCGTTCCTTCCGCTGCCGAGTCTTTTCGAGAATCGTATTTTTTATCGTAAAGCGTTTGTTGTCGTGCTGAAAGGACACAGGGTCGGCTTTGGGAAAATTTCGTAACACTGCCCCCGCCTTTAATTCTGATCGTCCCGATCAGAAACATCCCCTCCATGGTAGGGAGCGAGTCGATCTAAGTGAACCACCTTCAATTTAGCCTTGGGGTTTCGACGGATCAGGTAGACGACGTCATTCAGCCTCTTGACCACTTCGTATGGACCATCCCAGGCGGGTGTAAGCTTTGGGGATTTACCCTTGCTCCGTTGGGGTTGTACAGCCAGACTTTGTCCCTCTCCTGGAACCCGACTGAATTGGCCTTGAGGTCGTATCGCGTCTTCATCCGGTCACTGGTGGCCAACATCTGCGTTCGGGCTAATTCGTGTATTGCCAGCATGTTATGTCGGAGCTGGTCGGCATAATCGTCGATGTCTTGGGGAGGTTCTTCGGGGGAGCCAAATGCCAAGTCGCATGGTAATCGCAGCTCCTTTCCGAATAAGACCCTGGCTGGGGTCAGGCCTGTACTATTATGTACAGCAGAGCGATATGACAACAGGAATAGGAGAATATGCTCATCCCAATCACGCTGGTTATTGCTGACGACCTTGGATAGGTGTTGTTCCAAGGTCCTGTTGAATCTTTCCACCATTCCGTCTGACTGTGGGTGTAATGGTGTTGTTCTCGTTTTCCTGATCCCCAACATCGTGCAGACCTTCTGGAATACATTCGATTCGAAGTTACGCCCCTGGTCTGAATGTAATTCCATCGGACGCCAAACCGGCTGAATAGTTGTTCTACTAGCACCGTCGCTACCGTGGTTGCCTCTTGGTTGGGTATCGCATATGCCTCAGGCCATTTGCTGAAGTAATCCATTGCGACCAGAATGTATTTGTTCCCCCTCTCAGACTCGGGAAACGGACCGGCGACATCGATGGCGATTCTCTCAAATGGGACACCCACATTGTACTGCTGCATTCTGCCCTTGGTCCGGGTCTTCGGGCCCTTACTGGCGGCACATGTGGCACATTTGCGGCACCAAGCTCTGACGTCTTCGAAGTAATTCACCCAGTAGTACCGCTGGCGAACTTTGTCTAGGGTTTTATTCATGCCCAGGTGGCCTCCGGTAATTCCATCATGTACTTCGGTCAGGATGGCTGGTACCTTTTTCTTCGGAACTACCAGTTGGGACTTGGTTTCTCGTCCATCAGCGCTTTCCCAAACTCGCTTGAGCATTCCATTGTCTACTCGTAGAGAGTTCCACTGAGCCCATAACGATTTCAGCACGCCGGAGTATCTGGCTACCTCGTCCCATCGTGGCCTGGGTGCCCCTCTCATTTTGAGTGACAAGATTGGTTCGATGTCTGGATCAGCCATTTGGTCCTGAATGCACTGTTCCGTTGTCCAGTCTTCATTGGCCTGCACTCGAATCTGCCTGATGGAGATACCCTCTCGCTGTTCCGTCTTCAGACAATGCTTGCATTCCGCTCTACAGGGTCTTCTGGATAGGGCATCGGCATTATTGTGCAACCGGCCGGCACGGTGTTCCACCTTGAAGTTGTATTGCTGTAATTTCTCCATCCATCTGGCCAGTTGTCCTTCCGGTGTCTTCATGTCCAGCAGCCATTTGAGTGCGGCATGATCTGTTCGGATAAAGAAATGGCGACCATACAGGTATTTATGGAAATGGTCCACAGCCCTTATTATTGCAAGAAGTTCTTTTCTGGTGACGCAATAATTTCTTTCTGGCTTCGAGAATCCACGGCTGTAGTACTCGATCACCCTCTCTTCACCATCTTGCACCTGGGATAGGACGGCCCCCAAACCTGTGTTGCTGGCGTCGGTGTCTAAGATGAACTTGCCGGACTGTGTAGGAAAGGCTAGGATTGGGCTGAAACATAGTGCTGCCTTCAGTCGCCTGAATGATGTTTCGCAATCCTGATTCCAATGGAAGGTCTCTTTATCAGTGGTCTGCCGATGTAGAGGGCGGCGATGGTGGCAAATCCCTCAACAAAACGCCGGTAGTATGAACATAGGCCCAAGAAGCTTCGGAGTTCATGTTTGTCTCTTGGAACTGGCCAATCGCGGATGGCTTCTATCTTGTCTTCGTTGGTGCGGATTCCTGACTCGGACACTACGTGGCCCAAAAACTCTACTTCTTTTTGAAACAAGGAACACTTCTTCGGATTGAGTCTCAGGTTGGCGTTATTAATTCTGGAGAATACTTCGCCCAGGTTCTTCAGATGGTCGTCGAATGTCTGGCCCATGACTAGAATGTCGTCGAGGTATACTAAGCACGTCCTCCATGTTAACCCGCTCAGTACATACTCCATTAGCCTCTCAAATGTAGCGGGTGCATTACATAACCCAAAGGGCATGACCGTGAACTGAAACAGCCCTTTACTGGCGGAGAACGCTGTCTTCTCTCTGTCGTTTGCGTGCAGACCAACCTGCCAATATCCACTTTTTAGGTCTAGTGTGGAGAACCAACGGGAGCCTGCTAGTGTGGTCAAAGTGTCATCGATTCGGGGTAGTGGATAGCTCTCTTTCTTCTTGACGTCATTGAGCTTTCTGTAATCCACGCAAAATCGGGTGGTTCCATCCTTCTTTTTAACTAGCACGACGGGAGCAGACCATGGACTGATGGATGGCTCAATAACTCCATTTTGTAACATGGACTCGATGTTTTCCTCAACTGCCTGTTGTTGCCCCAATGGTAGTCGTCTAGGTGGTATTCTGATGGGCTGAGCCTTTCCGGTATCTATTCGATGTTGAATGATGTTGGTGCGACCGGTGGTTCCATTTTTACTGTTAAAAATTTGCCAGTGTTTTGTGATAAATTGCTTGGCTTTTTTCTGGTTCTCTGGTGTCAAGTGTGTTAAGTGGTCAGCAAACTGTTGTAGGAACTCTCTATCGGGCCCTGTCTCCTTCACCGACGTCTGGTACTCTTCTTCGCAATTGATGATGGTCTCTACTGGCTCGAAACAAGCTATCTCTTGACCATTGGTAATTCTGATGTCGTTGTTGGACAAATTCAGGACTCTGATTGGTATATCTGGTCCGGTTTTAACTATCGCCCGTCCAACCAAGTAGTCATGAGCTGAGTGTACGGGCTCCACCATTCCAACGCAGCTCCCAAGATTGCTGTCTAGCTGCCCATGAATAATCTGTTCCGTTCGACCGGGAATTCTAGCTGAAGACTTTGCCACAATTTTTATGGGCGTGAATGATGTGTTGACGGGCCGTGTCAATACAAATTCCTTATTCAGGAACCGAAGAACATCATATCTCGGGTCGAACATAAATCCATGCTGGCTAATTAGGTCCATTTCCAGTATAAAATCGTCCTCAATATTCGCTACCAGGACCCTATGCCGGATCATGTTGTCCCCTATCTGTAGCACGACATCTTCCTCACCCTGTATGGACATGGACTTGCCGGTGACTGTTCTGAGCTGGATGTTATTGGTAACTGGCTGAATTTCTGATGCTCTCAAGACCCTGGACTTGGCAATGGACACAGCGGCGCCGGTATCGATGGTGATGGTAACTGCTCGCCCATTGATGGAACCTCTGATGACTAGGCTGCCGCTATCTCGGCAAAATCCCCGGATGGATAACGTTTTGGGGGCTGGTGGAGGGACAGTCAGCATTCGCCCCCCTATGCTGACTGACTGACGGTCCCTGGACATGTGGCTGTTCTGTTGGTTACCCCTGGTCGGTGATCGTTCAGGTGGCCTCACTCGACAATTACGTTGGAAGTGCCCTGTCCGTCCGCACCCGTAACATGCCCCTCTGGTGCCAGTTCTTTGTGACCGTTCCAATATTTTGTTCAGGCCAGCAAGCAGCGCTTGAAATGGTGACTCTGACTCTTCCTGGTTGAAGGAAACTGCTCGGACCCTCGGCTTGGACATGTTCATGACGGCCTCTACTTCCAAAGCCCTAAGTAGAGCTTCATTACTTTTCTTGACGCCACTTAGTCTTAAATTTCTTTGTACTTCCACATCTCTGATGCCGTTTATGAAACTCTGTGTGGCCAGCTGGTCTTTCGTTTCCTCTGGCAGGTCTGGGTAGGACAAGTGAACTAACCGTCTAATTTCTGCTTCGAATTCTTGGAGGCTTTCACCGGATTTTTGGGTTTTTCCACTCAGTTGGACTTGGTATACCTGGCTCAAGGATTGATTGTCGTAACGTTTGTCTAGGATAGCGATGATCTTGTCGAAATTGCCTTGTTCATCGACTGGAATGCTCTGGAGGAGTTCTAGGGCCGGACCTCTTAAGGAAATTACCAGAGATGTGGATTTTTCATGATTATCCCATCCATTAGCTGTAGCCACGGCCTCAAATTGCCGTTTATACATGGGCCAAGATGAACTGCCGTCGAATGTGGGTGGTTTACTAAAGGAACCTTTGGTACTCACGGTGTTCTGGTATTTTCCTCGCTGTAAGTCCTGTTGCATTTTTTAATTTCTGTTTCTAGTTTATTTTGGATGTCACAGATTTTATCTTGTACTTCAGTGTGTACTGTTTGCTTGATGGAACTGATTTGATCTTGAACTGTATCTTGAATTGAACTGATTTCAAATTTTACCTGACTTTGGATGGAATCAAGATCATCTACTTTTGTTTCAAGAGTATCCACGGTATTTTTTATGGTCTTAATGTCATCATTTATCTCTTTTATATCTGACTCAACTATTTGCATTCTTTCATTAACTGTTTCATTAACTTGTCCTACTATTTGCATTAATTGTTCGAATTGCAGTTGTCTTTTTTCTTCAGTTATTTTAAATTCATTTTGTCGCTTTTCTTCTAATGGTTTAAATTAATTTTGTCGCTTTTCTTCTAATAGTTTAAATTCATGTTGTCGTTTTAATTCAGTTTGATCTTGTTTTTCTACAAATTTCGAGAATAATCCTTCCATTAAATTTTGTTGTTTTTCTTCCATCGTGGAAACAAGATTTTCTAATTCTACTTTACGTTTTTCATCGATATTAGTGACAAGATTTCCTAACTCAACTTTAAGTTTATCATCAAAAGATTTCACTAACCTTTGTTGAATTTCTTCTTGATGTTGTTTCTCCTTCTTGTCACGTTTTTCTAGAATCTGTGCTATTTTTTCATCTAGTCCCTCCGTAACCTGTTTGATCATTTTTCTGGTAGTTTCGTCGGTTTTTTCCATACTTCGAGTTTCCATGAATCAAGTTACGATTTTAACTGACTTAATCCTTCACTTCTAACACCAAATTGCAATATACTTCGTGGGTTCAATTAAAAATCATAAAACTAATATGCACTGTCACTTTTCTAGAACTTTATTTACATCCAAACAGCTGATTCAAAAATACAATAATAATCTCATATAAGCTAGTCGTCGCGGTATCACTGAACTGCGATCGTGGCGTGCTTCTTTTATAATCCCCGTGGAATTCTCCAGTAGAAATCATCATCGTTCCTTCCGCTGCCGAGTCTTTTCGAGAATCGTAGTTTTTTATCGTAAAGCGTTTGTTGTCGTGCTGAAAGGACACAGGGTCGGCTTTGGGAAAATTTCGTAACAATATATATATATATATATATATATATATATATATATATATATGTGCAAGTCGTTGCAAGCTACGCTATAATACATTTATATTTTAACATTTTTGTAAACACCACCATATATTTTAACTACCCTGTGTATGCATTTGTTTATAGCCACCTATTGTATTTTTTTTTGAACCACCATGTATAATTATAATTCCACTACATCGTATATTGCAACCATCCTGTAAAGGTAAATGCTAATAAGCTACCCTATAGGTATAACATTCTATCAACACTTTTTTAGCGACCTGCATAACAATACTTTTATTCCGCCCTGTATGCCAGCTATCATTGATTTCTAACTGCTTATGGGGTACCCTAAACAATTATTTTTTTCTCGCTTTTTTCTAACCATACTATAATTATAAAAGACGCTATATTTTAACCATCCTGTATAGCAACTCTTATGAACCATCTAACGGCCTTGTATAATTATAATTTTACACCATCAATTCATATTATACGCATCAAATTAACAAGCGAAATCATGAGATCTTACTCGTGTCCAAAAAATGCCTACCGTGGTAGTTTTTTCACCTTGAAAACTTGAAATGTCTAGCTATAAAAATATAATGCTAGGAAAATATGACGGAGGCATAAAATATTTACATGTTCAGAACATACAAATACAATATTATAATTCCAGTACATCCTACACTCAACCACGCTGTAACTGTAAATGTTAATAAGCTACCCTATAGGTATAACACTCTTTCAGACGAGGAACATGAGACACCAATAACCAAGGCCTATTTACCGTACGTCAAGGGTACCACGGACAGTATTGCAAGAATTCTACGGAGAAACAATATCGATACTATTTTCAATACAGACAGAAAAATTAGCACGGTGTTGAGGACTCCGAAGACGAGGATCCCGTTAGAACAACAGGGAGTGTACGAGATTCCATGTGCAGACTGCCATAAAACCTATGTGGGGCAAACTAACAGAAGAATTCAAGCTAGACGGGATGAACACCAGAATGCTATAAGAAAGCAGGAAAAAACAACATCCATTGCGGAACTCGCCACCACGACGTCACACCGATAGACTGTGAGAACACCAGAGTACTGGCAAATATAGAACATCCAAAATCAAGACTCGTAAGAGAGGCAATTTAAATAGCGAAGAGGCCTCACAGTCTAAACGCACGCAATGAAATCCAGAACTTATCGAATTGTTGGAAAATTCTATTAAACGCCGTACCGGCCCGGACCCCTCCAATAACTACTCAACCGGAAATAACAAATCAGCAGGATGGTGGCGTGCCCACTGAGCGCCCAGGGCCAATCACACGCAGCCGTTCACGGTGCCAACCAATAGGCGCCGAGCCGCCACTATATAACACCGTGCGCGCTTCTGAAAATATCAGTATTCGAGTAACTAGAAGCGAAAGCAGAAGGCTACGAGAATTATGCGAACTGACCTGAAGAGGGCAGATGGGACTCTGTCCAAACGTCGTCATTTTACCATCGATCCCGGCAGGGATCAGTTATCAACTACGCGGATGAATTCCCGGAAACCATCTAATACATTTAGTGCCCGCGAAAACTTAAAAACAAATATATATATATGTTATATCACACTTATCAATATTAACTTAATTTAAAGAAGATTTTATTAATAACAATACAAAAATTATAACTTTAAAAATGTAAATGAAAATAACAATATAAAGTGACAGAGTTACTGAGTAATAATGAATAACAAACAAGAGAGATTTTACAATATATAACCTAATGTGTGCTGAATCGGCACTGTCGACACGGCGATTCCCACGGATGCTCGGTGGTGCTGTAATCTGATACTCCACGTGTCGCTGACTCAGCTGGGAATGTTGTATTGTCGTTGCGATATAAGTTCATGCTAAGTTCATAGTATAAACTTATGTAACAACTCCCATCCATATAAAAAAGTTGATGGTACAGCATCAACTTTTACGTCAACTTCTGGAGTTCTGTATCGTCGGTTGGATTCAGGAGGGTGTGTAGCTTTCCTTTGGGCTTAGGATTTGATGGTGCTGTCGGTGGCATGTGCTGGACAGCGGAGCTTGGTGTAGTGGTATTCTTGAACCTCTTCTGGATTGACTTCATTGTGAGGAGTATAATCACAATTACTACTAAGGTGGTCGTTGTGATTGTGAGCCAGGACGTATGCTTTTCTAAGGGTGGTTGTTCCATCAGCTTTTCCAGTTCCTTAGAATATTGGGAGAGCTTATGGTTGGCAACATCTAGGTCTTGTACATCTAATTCTTGTAGCTGTAGGGGTGTCAGGTTTGGCATCTCATTGGCGGCTGGCATACCGTTGCAGCAGTTGTAAGGAATGTCCACTGGGTGGTTTCTGTATGTGATGTTTTGGACATTTTTAGAAGTTCTTGTAGCATGGACCCTTGTGTTGTCGATAAAGGCATTGCAGTCGAGTTGGATTTGCAACACTGAATTTGTCGATATGGTTTGTGTCACGACATCTTGCCCTTTGCATTTGATGGTGATGGCCAGTGGTCTTGAAATCGAGATCAACCAAAAGTTTACGTCAATCTCTTGGATATTATAGTCTGCTGCATATAATATCATACTTTCGCAGGTTGCTGGAAGTGTGGCTGGCTGTCTGAGAAGCTTAAAGACTTCTGTCAAACGGGACATATGCTCATGGATGGTTGGTGAATAGACTATGATGTCATCCATGTAAACAAGGCAACGTTCATTTTGGATGCCCAAAAGAATGTTGTCCATGACCCTCTGAAAAGTAGAAGGTGCATTTTTCAAGCCAAATGGCATACGAACGAATTCGTAATGGCCATTGTCAACAGAGAAACCGGTCTTGGGAATGTCTTCCTCAAGGATTTCCAACTGGTGAAACCCGGAAGCGAGATCCAGTGTCGAAAAGTATTGACACTTACCAAGTTGGTCGAGGAGATCAGAAATGTTGGGTAGAGGATATTTATCGTCTACAGTTAGTTCGTTTAACTTCCTATAGTCGATAACAACTCGCCACTTTTGCTTACCAGAAGCATCGAGTTTCTTAGGGACGACCCATACGGGGGAGGACCAAGGAGAAGAAGAGTGCCTGATAATGCCTTGATCAAGCATTTTGGAAATTTGGGTTCTCACTTCCTCCTTATGCACTTGAGGATATCTGTACGATTTCGTGAAAACGGGCTTGGCATTATTGGTGTCAATAGAGTGTTTGACGGCGTTAGTAAACGTCAAAACATCGCCTTCGAGATAGAAAATATCTTCGAATTCTAAGCAGAGATTCGTGATAAGTTCTCGCTCTTCGTCGTTAAGATGTTCTGTCCGAATTTCAGAGTAATCGTGTGTATTCAGATTTAAGAGAGGGTGTGTATTGTCAAGGGGTTCTAAATGAAGATTGGAAAAGTTAACAGTTTTTGGCATTGCGTTCGCGTTTATTATCGAAGTCAGAAATTCTCCCTTTGAATTAACACGTACAACCGCGTTGGGAAGTCGTACTTTGTCAATTACTTGTGTCGGTAGAATTGCGTCAGTATTTCTAAGTTCACATTTTAGTTTGAAAATTTGTTCGGTATGTGCCTGGATTGTTATGTGATTGTTATGCGTATGAGGTTGTGCGTTAGTACTGGGGGTGTCTGTTGGTTGTGTATTAGATTGGTCGTGATCGGGCACTTTATGTAGGGGGATAGTTTTAAAGTTAGTAATTAATTGTTTGGATTTTAAGTCGACGATACATTCATAATGCTCGAGAAAATCAAGACATAATATTCCATCAAACTCAATATCTAGATCGTAGATAAAGACCTTGTGTGGATTGCCTAGAGCGAAAGGAATGAGGGTGGATTGTGAGATCGGGATTTTCTCATGAGTAATACCTTGAATTGTTACTCTTTCGGGAGATCGTTGTGAGAAGTTTTTGACAGTGTTTTCTTTGAAAATGGAGATACCATCTCCGGTATCAATTAGGAGTTTAAATTTTCCAGAAGCGTCGTTGATATAATAGAGGTTCTTGGAATTTACTGTCAGAAGGGGACTTAAAGAAATGTTTGTTCTGGGAAGTTCAGATCGGGATTGAAGTCTTCCAAATTCAAGTTCTGTATTTGAGTTTGGACTTCTGAGAGGATAGTTGTCGAATCGGGGGGCTGATCTAGGCTCGGAAGCGCTAGAAAATCTTGGTATTCGTGAGGACTGAAAGGTTCGACAGGGGTATCATCTACTATTTGGTCGAACTCAGGGCTTTCATAGTTTTGTTCGTTATAATCGAAATTCTGCTGGTTATTATCAGTATAATAATCATAGTCATTTGCAGAATATTCGGGATAGTTGACATTATGATGGTTGTTAAAATGGTGGGTTCTTTCGGAACGATAATTTGGGTTTGTCTGTATTACAGACGGTCGAAAGTTGTTAGGCTTGAAAGGAGGTCTTTGAAAATTATTTGGTCGGAATTGTTGACCTTGATGATTGTTATTATTATTGATTGGATTTGGCCTCGAAGATTGATTCGGCCCAACGAAATTTGGTCTGTTATTTTGATTGAAAGGCTGAAGATTATTTTGATATCTCAGGCGACAATCCGCAGCAATGTGGCCTAATCGCGCACAATTTAAGCATTTAGGAGGTGGAGTTGGTTTTCTAGCCTGAAAAGATGGCTTAGGTGGAACAGATTTATGTATCTTTTGTTCCTCAAAATAGGATAGTTGAAGTTCTCTTCTTATCCGTGAATGTGCCTCAAGAAGATCCTTCGGATTACTGGCACGGATAATTTGGCCTAATCGAGGTTCTAAACCGGTAAGTAATGTGTAAAACCATCGTGTCAACGAGAGTGGTTTGAGCGTCTTTCTGCTCGGTGCTCAGACTAGGAGCTTTTTGGATACATGAGTGCATTTTCGCACTCAATACTTGAAGCCTATTATAGAATGTTAAGGGAGACTCATTGGATAATTGTTTTAACCGTTGAAGGTCGTGTATTAATGAGGAAAGATCACGAGAATCCCCAAAATGAAGAGTTAGAAGTTGTTTTATTTCGAGATAAGACGCAGGATTCCTCGAGTTGATTAACTGCGCCGCTTTTCCCCTTAATTTATTTTTAATGTGGATTACTAGCAAGTATTTTTGTTCAGCAGTTGACATGTTATATGCACAATTGCAAGCATGAATAAATGTGGCCAAAGAAATTTGGTCGCCTTCAAACTCTGGAATTATTGAAAATATTTCCGACAACCTATATTTTTCAGTTTCTTCGACAACAGTGTTGTTTTGTGCTTGTGCCATTTTGATTTAATATAGAATTCAAGAACGAAAAAGGTTCAAATCAAAATAATAAAATGGGATAGAAAAAATGGTATCAATAAAATAAATGGTGTAAAAATCAATAATCAATAAATTTGTAAATGGGGAAATACCAAAGTTATTTGGATGATAGAATGGTATTAATAAAATGTAAATATAATCAATAAATCAAATAGTTCACTCAATCGAATGAATAGAATCAAAATAATCAATTAAATCATAAAATATTAATGCAATCAAATAGTAAATTAGTGATTCAATTCACTGAATAAAAAATATCAAATAATCAAAATATCAAATCATTCAAATATTAAAATCAATTATTAATAAACTTAAACGTTAGACGATTCACTACTACTCACATCAACAGGAACATTGGAAGATCCGTGTTCTCCTTGTTATCGCAGTTGGGACTTCTTCCAGGTTCTTTGCTCCGTTGAGGGATAGGAATCCGCCGCTACCAGTTAGAAGTAAGCTCGTATTCTAGTAACGTTGACGGATCCTACTGACTGCGCCAATTTGTTATATCACACTTCTCAATATTAACTTTTTAAAAAAGATTTTATTAATAACAATACAAAAATTATAACTTTAAAAATGTAAATGAAAATAACAATATAAAGTGACAGAGTTACTGAGTAATAATGAATAACAAACAAGAGAGATTTTACAATATATAACCTAATGTGTGCTGAATCGGCACTGTCGACACGGCGATTCCCACGGATGCTCGGTGGTGCTGTAATCTGATAGTCCACGTGTCGCTGACTCAGCTGGGAATGTTGTATTGTCGTTGCGATATAAGTTCATGCTAAGTTCATAGTATAAACTTATATAACATATATATATATATATATATATATATATATATATATATATATATTGTAATGGATTTAAACAGACATGAAAATATATAAAATTTTAGCAATTTGAATAGTTAAATAATTGGGATAATGTAAATAAAATGCATACATATATAACAAAAAAAGGAAATTGCAGAAATCATATTACAAGATAGAGTTAACCTAAAAATACAAACAATGTAAAAAAATGTTTCAAAAGCAAATTGTTGAAAGGATAAAAGGTGGCATATAAAGTTAGATATTATATCATGCAGATTTTAATAAAAGTTTAATACTTACATAAAGAAATATATGCAGGGACCCATAATTAGGTCAAACATTAAAAGGTTAAATTCACTTGTAAAATCACAGTGGAGTTTGTAGAACATGTATAGATCACATATTAGGCCATGAGAACACTTAATATAACATATTTTAGATCAAAATTAAGTTTTAAATACATACATTTTTTAGTAAATAGAAGATTGAAATGTCAAAATTATAAAAACCGTTATAAGTGTTCAGAAATGATGGAACAGTAAAGAAATGTATTATAATAGATGGAACGTAGAGCATAGTTAATAAAAAGTAAATAGTTCAAAAGATATAAAGTATAAATTTTAATAAAATCCAATTTTTTTAAAGTACCTGTTAAATGAGTGGTGGCCAACAGGTGGCAAATGTCAACTCAGTGTTTCTGAAAATATGAATTAAATGATTTGCGTAAAATTTATGAGAGTAAAATTTATTGAAATTTAAATTGAAGTTTGTTTAGATTTTTGGATATGATTTAAAAGGATAACAGTTGGAAATTAATAAAATAATTAGAAGCAGAAATGGAAATAGCAGGTTGCAAAATAAATCACATAAATAGGAAATCTGACATTGACAAATCCTTTTTGGTCGTCAAGCGTCGAGCTAAAAATTCTCGTTCTTATAAATTCAGTTTCCATGACAACGAAGTTAATGTCCTATGATATAAAACAAATTTAATGTTCCATGTCAGAGATAGAAGAGTAACCTGAAAATTTTAATTTAAATTTATTTGGAAAGGCGAATTAAAAAATAATTTTTATAAATGGTCGAGAATAAGAAGATGATGGTATTAATGGTATAAAAAATTAAAAAATCAAAAGTATTAGGAGAAAACCAATTGCAAACCAGCACAAGAAATTCAATTGAGTGGTAAATTGTACCAGTAAAGTATTCAAAATTTTGGAATTTTAATAAAGGTCAACAATTAGAAGAAAAGAATAGGAAAACAACAACAGTGAGTTTTTGAAACAGTGTTTAATAATCAAATTATAAAAAGGTAGTTAATCAATGATAATAATAAAGGTTTTACAATTTTAGAATAATAAATATCTGTGACTGAATGATTAAAATATTTTTGTAACACAATTTGATAGAAATTTAAGAATATTTAAGTGACAGGAAATTTATTTTGTTTTGAAAGAAAGCTTGTATCAATATTGTATTGTGGAAAATTTTAAATAAATTGTAACCTAATTGAAAATTTGGAAATTTGATTATTAGTAATTTAAAATTTTAAAATAGAAAAAGTAAAGTGCAAATATAATTCAAAATTTTAAAAAGTGTAAGTGAACCTGAGGAGAAATAGATACTTGTAAGACGAACAAGATAAGTATAAAATTTATTTATTTATTTAACATTTGAAGATTTGAACCCAAGCGAAAAAGACCCTGAGATAATAAAAATTATAAATATATTATAAAATTTTAAAATTCAAATAACATTCTATTATAATATATATACATCCCCTTACCAACCCGCACTGAGGCAGCGTGGTAAGGTATGCCTCATATCCCCTGTTCTAAGAATATTCTTCGTCTTCTCAATCCTTCGAGACAATTCTTCTTACAAAAAGACCTTAAGCTCTTTATCTGTTCCCTCAAGACCTTAAGTGTCTTCGATTAGCTCTTCAGCTTTCGCTTCATTAATATATTTTGTTACGAGTCTAGTTATCCAAAGGCCAATTCCTCAACCTCTAGCCTTGAGTTTCCGATAAAAACCAACCATTTCCCTACCTATATATATATATATATATATATATATATATATATATATATATATATATATATATATATATTGTAATATAGTTCGTGGGTTCAATTTAAAATTATAAAACTAATATTCACTTTCACTTTATTTACATTTAAACAGCTGATTCAAATACAATAACAATCCCATATACGCTAGTCGTCGCGGTATAACTGAACACTATATATATATATATATATATATATATATGTATATATATATGTCTAGTCGTAGGCTTTCACGGATGGAACAATGTGAAGAAATATTTACCCGGGAATACATCCGTTCGTTACATTGATTCATCTTTGAATCCTGCAGACGTTTCGCCAAGTGTTAACACCATAGGCCAAATCCTGTTGAACCTAACCAACAAACAAGCCCAAACTTCCCCCCAAATAATCCCCCGGTTCAACAAGGACAACAGTTTTAGGTCTCAAATGAACCCAAATTATTCTCGCCCCTCTGCCATTCAGAATAATCCAAACAACCGCCCTGAAAGGACCCATCATTTCAACCAAAATGTTGTATATACTAGTTATTCAGACTACATTTATTATACGGATGATAACACATACGATTATGAGGATGATCTTCAAAATTATCCCATCGTTGAACAAACTTTCGAAGATACTCCTATCGAGCCCTTTAATAGTCATCAATACCAGGATTTTCTAGCGCTTCCGAGCCTAGGCCAACCTCCCGAGTCGACAACAACTTTGTGCGAAGTCGAAACCCAAATTCAAAATCAAATCTTGACGACTTGAACCCCGACTTGAACTTCCCGGAAAAAATTTCACCCTAAGATCTCCTGAAAGGGTAACGATTCAATGTATTACAAATGAAAAAATCCCCATTTCACAATCTACCCTAATTCCATTCGCTCCACGTAACCCACATAAAGTTTTCATATACGATTTGGACATTGAGTTTGACGGCATACTAGGTTTAGATTTTCTTGAACACTATGAATGCATAGTTGACTTAAAATCTAACAGCTAATAACAAATTTTAAAACCATCCCTTTACACAAAGTTCCCGATAGCGATCAACCCTTGACTGATTTACCCGACACACCCAATGTTAAGCCAAATATTACTTCACAAACACCCACACAAAACAAAATTACCATTAAGGCACGCACAGAAAAGATCTTTAAACTTAAATGCGATCTTTCTAACATCGACGCCATCTTACCAACTCAAGAAATTGACAGAGTACGACTTCCAAGCGAACTCGTACACATTAACTCAAAAGGTGAATTTCTAACTTCCATCAACAACGCTAACGCGATGCCCAAAACAGTAACTTTTTCTGATTTAAAACTGGAACCACTTGACAAAAGTCACTCTCTTCTGAATTTCAATACAGACGATTATCATGATTCCCAATACATAGACAGAAACTCAACTATTAGATAACAAATTAGAACTGATCATCTAAATGACGAAGAACGCGAACAAATCACTAATCTTTGTTTGGAATTTCAAGACATTTTCTATCTTGAAGGTGACGTCTTGACTTTCACTAACGAGCTTAAACATTCGATTGATACGAATAACGCAAAGCCCGTTTTCACTAAATCCTATAGATATCCTCAAGTACATAAAGAGGAAGTGAAAACCCAAATTGGAAAAATGCTTGAACAAGGTATCATCAGGCACTCCTCATCTCCTTGGTCCTCCCCTGTATGGGTCGTCCCCAAGAAGCTCGATGCTTCTGGTAAACAAAAGTGGCGAGTTGTTAACGACTGTAGACGATAAATATCCTCTGCCAAATATCTCCGATCTTCTCGTCCAACTTGGAAAGTGTCAATATTTTTCGACACTGGATCTCGCTTCCGGGTTCCACCAGTTGGATATCCAAGAGGAAGATATTCCCAAGACTGGCGTTTCTGTCGAAAATGGTCATTACGAATTCGTTCGTATGCCATTTGGTTTAAAAAATGCACCTTCTACTTTTCAGAGGGTCATGGACAATATTCTTCTGGGTATACAGAATGAACGTTGTCTCGTCTACATGGATGATACCATCGTATACTCTCCGACCATCCATGAACATATTTCCCGGTTAACAGAAGTTTTTAAACCACTTCGGAAGTCCAACCTAAAAATTCAACCTGATAAGTGCGAATTTCTTCGTAAAGAAGTGGCTTATCTTGGCCATCTTATCACACAAGAAGGTGTAAAACCAAACCCTTCAAAGGTTGAATGTATTCAGAACTTTCCGCAACCCCAAACTCCGAAAGACATCAAATCTTTTCTTGGTCTCGCTGGGTATTACAGATGCTTCATACCAAATTTTGCGAAGATCTCTAAACCTCTAACTAAACTACTCCAAAAAGACGGCAAATTCATCTTTGACGCAGATAGCAAGTCTTCCTTCAATGAACTGAAACAAGCCCTTGTATCTGACCCAATCCTGATATATCAAAACTTTGAAGAACCCTTCCTGCTCACTACTGATGCTAGTTCTTTTGCTATTGGAGCGGTTCTTTTTCAAGGCCCTGTGGGAAAAGATCTCGCTGTTGCATACTCTTCTCGCACCCTCTGTGCTCCAGAGACACGATATTCCACCATAGAACGAGAATTGTTGGCCATAGTTTGGGCTGTCAAGCACTACAGACCGTATCTTTTTGGGAGAAGGTTTACACTTCTGTGTGACCACCGTCCGCTTACTTGGCTCTTTTCCATCAAAGATCGTGGCAGTCGTCTAGCCAGATGGCGCCTTAAGCTAGAGGAATACAATTATAAGATTGAGTACAAGTCCGGCAAGGTAAACCAAAACGCAGATGCTCTTTCTCATATCAAAATCAACCATTTCAAGCAATGTGCTGATTTCCTCTCCAAAATCAAAATGTTCGCTAACAACGAAACTGACTCCGAACAGCCTGAAAACTCTGACAATGACGACGAACATGACGAAAGAATTATCGCTGAGTTTAATCGATTTGTTCAACTCTACAAAACTGAGTCAATAATTGATTACTCTAAAATTGAAATATCCAATTCTCAACTTCTAGGCAAGTCCCACAAACGCATAGTTACATTCTTTTGGCAAAACAAAACTAACGACTTACACGACAAAATTATTGGTGACTTTTTCGAAGAAGAACCTAATTTCAGTAATGACTCTCTTAACATCATAGCCAGTAAAACTGTCAGGCATAGAAAGTACTTAGTTGTACCTTTGCCCTATGACCCTGAAATTGTCGTCTCACATCTTTTCAAAATTATTTATAACAACCAAGATCAATTCAACGACTCCGAAACATACTGCATAGAAAATAACATAGAACTTCCCATTCTTGAAATTTTATCCTTCATTCTCTCCGACAAAGAAATCAAACTAAAAATCTGCCAAAACATTGTTACAACTCCTACCGAAGACGAAATTCCTATATTAATACAACTATACCACTCTGGTAAAAACAACCTCCATCGTGGCATTAACGAAATCATCAGACGTATTAGGGAAAAATACAACTGGACCGGCTTAATTAAAACTGTAGAACAATTTATCAAATCCAGTGAAACTTGCCAAAAGGTAAAGTTCTGTAGGAAAAACTTAAGTGCACTTTTTGTTATTACGGAAACACCCAAGACTCCTTTTGAACGTATTAACATCGACATCTTCGAATATCCATCTAGACTATTAGGGACGAACTTAAGAAATTTACACAAGCCTACCCCATTAACGACAAAACAGCTTCAACTGTCGTAAACACCCTTCTGATTTTCTTTCAACATTACGGAACTCCACTTCGCTTCCATTGTGACTATGGACGTGAATTTGACAACACCTTAATGCGGGATTTATGCCAACTATACGACATAAAACTGACATTCTCCAGCGTTCAACATCCCGAGTCAAACGGGATTTCACGCGACCTTAGCAGAAATGATAAGGGCAAATACAGCGGAACATCCAAACGAACATACATTTAACGTCCTCCCTTTTTTTGTAGAGTCGTGCTATCAGGACGCCCACCCTTCTAACGAACATCTGCGGCCGCCATCGGTACAAACAGAACCACGTCATCAGTACAATTTGCGACAACGCAATGGTGTCACCCAATCAAAACAAACGGCACCGCCCCCTCAACACAATCGGAGGCGGGGCAAAGAAATAGGAGGGGACTCGGGAGATAGCATAAATAGCGGCGCGCACATGTCGGAGCTCACTTCCACTTCAGACGCCACGGAGAGCAGACCAAGCGGAAAACGACCTAGCCGACGATCTCAGATACGAAGTAGTCCGGAAAGGTCCGAACCTGCAGCCACCCTTCGTGTTAGAAGAAGAGGAAAAGCCTTATGAAAATGCCAAGTGAGATTTTGGCGAAACGTCAGGCGACCGTTCCTTTACAGGGACAAAACTTTCACTCGGACCATCAAGAGAGCTTTGTTTTTCTTGAAATTTTGTTTTTCACTTTTCATCCTATAAACAAGGTTTAATTCCTTTTCATCTATGTTAGTGACAAGATTTTGTAGCTCAACTTTAAGTTTTTCATCAAAATATTTCATTTAACTTTGTTGGATTTTCTCTTGATGTTGTTTCTGCTTTTTTCACGATTTTCCAGGATCTGAGTTATTTTTTATCTATTTTATCTGTAACCTGTTTCAATATGTTTTTGCTAGTCTCGTCCATTTCTGCCATACTTCGAGTGTTAGCCATAAATCACTTTTATTCACTACACTTAATTCTGCATTTCTGTCACCTAATAGCCATAGATTCCGTGGCTCCCAATCAAATTTAAAACAATAATTTTAGTTTGATTTTCAACGTCTTTATTGATCACACAAATTCACTGTTTACAAACTATGGGTAATACTAGAGCTGACTTCTTCTTTTTATTAAATCACACGAATATAGACTCAGCTAAACTAATTCTAATCTACTCTACTTGTCCCCTAAATAGCGAGCGCAGAACATACAGGAATGATTATTATCATTTCGTTGTTGTCGGAGCGTTTTCAAGAATCTTCTAGTGGTCGCCTCTTTTTTATATACCCATCGAAATTTCGGGATAGTCATTGTTACTTTTTTATTATTTCAGCCGGTTTGATGTTTAAGTTGTTTTTATCGAAACAATTAATTTCGAAGGTCTCTTGTTTTTTTCTCTAAAGTGAATTTTATATAAATACAAATTCTTCATTCAGAAATCTCAAGACGTCGTTCAGGATGAATTCATCTTCTGTATCCTCTACCAGTACTCTGTGTCGGATTCGAGACTCTCTTAACTGTGGGTTAATTTCGGCTTCTCTCTTCACCGACGTTTTACTGTCTGCTATTGGATGAATGTCAGTTGGACTAAGAATTTTAAATTTAGCTATTGATACACCAGCACCAATGTCAAACGTGATGGTTATATTCTTCCCCTTGATGGTACCGTGGATGAGTAAACTGCCTACATCTTTACACAAAGTCCTGGGATGGATACTGTCCTGGAGGCTGGTAGATGGTTAGCCAGTATTCGAGGTTGGCTGACTCTGCAAGGGTATCTTTGTGGCAGACTAATCCTACAATCTCTTTTAAAATATCCAGTTCTTCATCTCTGACAGGAACTTGTCAAACATGGCTGCTCTTACTTTTGGCTGTGACATATTCATTCACTCAATTTTTAAAGCGCGAAGAAGGGCATCATTCTAGTTTTGATACCACTTCGTTTTAGGCTTCTCTGGGTTACGCCATCTCTAATGCCTTAAATAAATCTTTTGGTAGTAAACTGTTCTGCAAATTTCTCAGGTGCATCTGGGTTAGCTCAGTTCGCTACACATCTAATATCGGCCTCGAACACCTTCAAGCTTTCCACAGATATTTGTATTCGTTACCTAAGTTGCACTCGATAAACTTGAATTAGACTTTGGTTACTCTACCGGCTTTCAAGAAATGAATCTAATTTGTCATATTCTGTTTGCTGCTCTCAGACCAAACCTCTATTTGGCTTACTCCCTGATTATGACGACTTTGATGTTGAAACAGCGTTGAGGGAAAAAATAAATGTTTGGTGTTATGGTACAAAATTTGGTGTTTATACCTCTGTGGGACACCAAAGGTTCCACAGTTTTCCCAGTCTTCTGGAATACTTTGGACTAACTCTAGTGCAGAGCCTCTTCAAAATACAATTGCTGTGTCTTTTTTGTGATTTTCCCATGCATTGGTGGGGGTAATTTCATAAAAGTTTCTTTTGTACATCGGCAAAGAAGAATTTCCATAAAAGGTTTCACAAGCTAGTCTTTGAGAACCACTGCATTTGTTGTTTGCCTTTGATTACTTTTTTCTCAAATGTCTCCCTAACATTTCGGACTTCGTTTTGTACTTTGAACTAAACTAATTTTGGTCTTTTGTATATTTCATTTTATACCTCGTGTATTTCTTTTACTTGAACTCAACATAATCTACAGAATGTTTTACTGTCTGAATTTCCTTATTTACCTCGTGAACTTCAGATGTTATTTTCGTTATTTTATTGTCAACTAGTTCATTTACATTTTAAATTAGCAGCACCATTTTCTGAAATTGTTGTTGTTGAACTTCCATTAGTTGTTTTGTTTGCCCTTTCACTTCAAACTTTTGTCTTTTACTTCAGTTGTATATCTTTTATTTTTGTTTGAATGCTGTAAAAATGGTTAAAAATGCTTGTTAATATTGCATTTTAAGTGAGAGCTCGTGCCAAACTGAGACAGAAGAAAAGGTGGTGGTAGCCAACCTAATTTAGAGGAAGTAAATTGTTTGCGCGACGGGTTGCTCACTAGGCGCAAGTGAATTTATGTCAATGTAGCAAGTAAAACGAAAATTTGGTATAATAACTGAAAATTGTTATTCTATATTTTATTACCATAAATATTTCATACATTTACATATATTATCGCTAAGATATTAAGCTCAAATGTCCAAATTACAGTCAGATCAGTGGATGTTAATGCCATTATAATTTACCTAGTATTTTACCTATTGAAATATGAAACTTACGTATTTTTAAAATATCCAAATTTGATTCGTTTATTGAACCAAAAAACTGTTGGGTATAAAAGTATTATAATTAGTTATTCAGTAATAAAACACATGTTAAAAAGTACATACAGACAATAGAAAATATTTATTTTGTTCTCGTTTATTAGTCCAGTCACCAACCAGTTTTGGATGCCAATGCTTTCGGACAACATGGATTTACGTGAAATTTGGCATGGAGGTAGTAATTACCCCAAGGTTCAAATTTATATTATGCCGAGGTGTGCATTTTACCGGGGGGTGAATGCTACCCTTTCTCGGGGGCGGAAATTTAAAAATGTAACCTCATAAATCGATAAATGAGTCAATTATAAGCAAAAAAATGTTAGTAGAGTTCCGAATTAAGTCACAATTATCATTACTGATTTACGTATTTATTTTTACATTATTAGTTGCCATTATCTTTTCAATGAAAACCGCATCTACTTTTTTATTTAACTATTTCCTTATTTAGAATCAACCAGCCACCGCACATTCAACCAGTGCTCGAGTTTCGCTTGTTTATCGGTACACCAAAATGCTGTTGTGGTTTCGTTTATCTTTTGTTATTGCCTTCGTTGTATCTGAATTATTTTGTTATTTATAATCAAATGCCAATAACCAAATATTTGGGCAGCTATTAATTATTTACGATGCGTTTTTGGTATATTTTTTGCTCAAAAGTGCCAAATTATCTATATTAAGAGATCTAACGTCCCAACTCAGAGATCGCCTGGACCTGTTTATCCGACGAAAGCAGAGACTCGAGCGCGTTGCTGTTCTCGCGCATATGCCAGATACATTTATCTCGTTGCTTAAGTTCAAAATACGTTTCGTTCATCCACTATCCCAATCACTGAATATGTTCTTAACTTGTGTTTCGCCACTATCCCGATATAGCATGCGTTCCCTGCCACGTCCGATGCACCCGGCACGAGCCAGTCCGTTTCCCGATACTTCTAATGACGTCACGAGTCACCACCCCGACTGATTTCCGATCGCCGCCGCATTCCCTACGCACCGCATGTCACCGCATTCCCTACGCACCGCGTTACACCAGCCACCACTCTCCCGACCCCGCACACCCCCGACCTACGACCGTCCCCGTTCCTCGCCGCGTACGTTGACACCACCCAACTGTTGCAACCTACCACCGCTATAACTACGATGCACCCTCGTTCCCAACCAACGTTCGACGCCACCCCCAAACTGAACTTGGTTCAATTTCGGCGTTTTAGGACCTTAAATTCTCTTACGGGAACTTATATGTATTTTTTGTCGATTTTGTTCCAGAACCGGTATAGTCTATCTACTGGTAGATATTCCGAAAAAACTATTACCATGTTCGGTAACACGCAATTAGTCAATTGGTTCCACCGCATGCACCAAATATTAGATACCTACTTGCATCAGCTTACATTAGCTTTTACTCAAAATTCGGAATAAGCGAATGTAAGAAGTTTCGTTTTAAAAAAAATTCAACTGATATTTCAAGTGTAATTTTAGAGGGTGTTCCATATATAGGTTAGGTAAAACTTATAGCAGATGAGAATTACATGGATTAAAAAAGGCAAATTAGGTGGCCCGTAAGTAACTGCATAGATATAAAGTTGGTGAAATAAGGGGGAAGTTATCCGGGTGATTAAAAAATATATATTGAGTGGACCATATATACCAGGTGGTAGAAAAATGGGTGCAGTTGAATTAAATTTATACAGGATGGATAACAAAATGTTATATTGTTAGGGTCATAAGTACTTGCATATACAAGGTGGGTGAAATAATGGTGAAATAGAATTATATTTATACAATGGTGGATAAAAAAATATGTTATGAAAGCAGTTAGGATATTTGAATTTTCTTCAGCTATTATTATAGTGATGAAATGGGTTGAAAAAAATGTTAAAAGCAGTTGTTTATACAGGGTGCTTGACATACAAGATGGATTGGAATTACAGTTTATAGGGTAGTTAAAAAATTGTTTTATATCCACAAGTAGTTCACAACTTCACAAGAAGAATATTATAGGATGGTTGATGTAGCATAGTATAATTACAGCCGGATAAATGAAATATAGGGTGGACTAGAATTCTAAGTATACAAGGTGTTGAAAAAATGTTATATTGACTGGCCCATAAGTAGTTGCATATATGGAGTACCTGAAATATGGGGCGAAGTCTAGTTATCGTTACACAGTGTGATTCAAAAAAGTTTAGAAAAAGTTGCAAATGAAGGGTGATTTAAATGAAGTTTGGAGAGAAATTATATTTTATATTGTGGTTCAAAAAATATGGGGAAAATTGTGAAATAGCGTAGCTCATAATCAGTTGCGCTGATAGGATATTTGAAATATAGGGCGGAGTAGAGTTAAGTAGTTTAATATTTAAAATAATATTACATAGGGTGCACTATAAGCAGTTGCAGTTTTGGTGAAATTTATTGGGAATTGACGGATTTATATTTATACAGAGTGATACAAAAAATGTCAAACTGGGTGGACGTACAAGGTTGTTGAAATAGAGGGTGGAGTAGAATTGTAGTTAAACAGTATGATAAAAATTGTTCGAAATTTTTTTTAAGATAGAACATGAGCTGTTGCATATATGCAATATCTGAAACATGGGGCGAACTAAAATTATAGTTATGCAGTGTGATTAAAACATGTTAGACATATTTGTTTATAAGGGGTGGTTAAGACATAAAATGGAGACAAATTATATTTTCCATGATGGTTAAAAAATATGTCAAAAATGGTTATTTAGCGTAGTCCATAAGCAGTTGCATATATAAGATAGTTGAAATATAAAGTGTATCAGAGTTATAGGTAAGTGTTTAAAAAATGGTATATTTGGTGGCCCCTAAGCAGATACATATACAGCGTAGTTGATTTTTTTAGAATAAAATTATGGTTATACAAGATGATTCAAAAACTGATAGACAAATAAGTTATAATGGGTGACTATTTGGCAGCAGGATATACAAGATAGTTTAAATATAGATAGAAGTAGAGTTATACCTATAGAAGGCAGTTCTTAAAAATATTGAATAAAATTGTTATACAGGGTAGCCATCAACAGTTGAAGTTTGGGTGAAATATATTGGGGATTGATGAAATTTGTTATACAGAGTGGTACAAAAAAGTTATGTTGTGCGGCCCATTAGTAGTTGTATATATAATGTGGTTGAGATTGGGGCTTTAGTAAAATTATACTTTTACAGGGTGGATATAAAATGTTATATAAGGTAGACCATGGACAGTTGCATCCTTTTATATGGAATAACTGAAATATAGAGTGAAACAGAATTATTGTTATATATTGTATGTAATACACTGTTAGAAAAAGTTGCGTGTAAACGCCGGTTAAAATTATAGTTTACGAAGTGGCTCACGAATTTTCAAAAGTAATTGTTATATAGAATAGAACTACAGTTGGGTAATTAAAAAATGTTATATTGAGTGACAAATAAACAGCAGCATATACAGGATGGTTGCACTATAGGGTGAAGCAGAGTTATATTTATATAGGGTGGTTCAAAAAAATTGTTGAAAAAATTTTTTGTTATATAATGTAGCTCATAAGCACTTGCAGTTCGGGTGAAATGTATGCGGGTCAGGTTTATGTATAGTTTTGTAAGGTAGTTCAACAAAGTTAGAAAAAATTGTTGTATTGGATATAGGCCATATGTTTCATAAGCTATTTCTTTATGCAAAAATTCTGCGTTCCATACGTGGGTGAAACCGCGGCTAACGGCTAGTATGTCATAAAATATAAATTAGAGAGTAGTTTTGCTTTATTATTTTCATACTATAACCGAAAGACACAATTTTGTCGGATTTTAAAGTCGCTATTGAATGTAGTATAGATAATATCTGCTGAAGCGTCTTGCTTCTTGAGAACAGCTTAACAAGAAATGAGACGTTAATTTTATTATCGTTATCATGGACAAATTAAAAAATAACTCAAGATAATATTTCCGATAGAATTACTAAAATATCTTATTTGCTAGATAAGTATTTCGTTACAGTTTCGAAATGGAATTGTTTGTTTTGTTCAAGGGTATTTGGAGATATATTGAGATTTTTAAATTAAAAATATAATGGTAAATGGGAGGTAAAAGTAAGTAAGTGGGGGATAAAATATAAATACTCAGAAGTTATCCGTTATATTTTAGTTATCTGGGTTGCTGGTTTCTAGTATAACTTGTTTTAAGTACTATGTCAGAGGAATTACAGAAAGCGATGGCTATGGGCTAGTGAGTACAATAAAATTTCTATTTAATTAAAATGGGGTGAGAGTTCTAAGTTTTCAACAAAAAATAATCTAATGGAGGAAGATGTGAAAGAATTATATTTATAAATGATTATGTATTCTAATATAGGTTATTTCGTATTAATTTGATTAAAAATAAGTAAAATTTTGGTATTATTTATTATAGTTAGAATTTTAGTTTAGATATTTTGTTATTTTGAATATTCATTTGGGATTTTCATCCTTACAATGGTTTCTGAAAAATACAGATAAGTTAAGTAATTTTATCAAGGTGTAGTATCTAAGAACAGTTTGTGGAGACTCTCCAGAACACTAGTTGCCTTATAGAAAAAATCTCTCACAGGATTAACTGTGAAAAAATAGGTCTATGAATTTGTCAACTAGTTTCCCTGTATAATATGTTGGGATGTATTTTGTGTTGTACTTATCTGTTTTATGTGACATTTCGATTCCTGATTGTCGAACAATGTTTTTTGAAATGATTTACATAATATTTGAAGTTCGACTTTTTGGCAATATCAACTAATTAATTGACATTGGCAAAAAGTTAAGATTCAAATATTGTGCAAATCATTAAAAAAAACATTGTTCGACATCGATTCCTTATCAGAAATCGAAACGTCACTTAAAGCAGATAAGTATAACACAAAATAGATCCCAACATATTATACAGGAAAACTAGTTGACAAATCCGTAGACTCACTTTCTCACAGTTGATCATGAGAGAGTTTTTCTATAAGAAGGTAATTAGTCTTGAGCAGTTTTCACAAACTGCTCTTATATAGTACACTTTGATTTCAATTACTTTACTTATCTATATTTTTCAGAAACCATTGTGAGGAGTAAAAATCCCAAATGAATGTTCAAAATAACTATTTGCCTCCTCAATCATTTAGAAACTACTTAAATATTTTGTGATACGATTCTATAATTTCTTTACGATTCTCCCCAAACTATTATCCCATAATTGATGTGCTGTGCATTAATGCACAATATCATTTTCAGTTACAATGTTCACTATTCTATGCAATGTGGTAAAATTAAGTAAATATATTATGTTTTATTAATAACATACTGAGTCTGTTTATGATTTTTTAAGGTATTTTAAAACAACACCCAGAACACTGTTTAAATTATTAGCTTATATTTGTGAATTATACATACGTAACAGGTAGACTACTGAAATAATTTGTTTACAACTCTCCCCGAACTATTATTCCATAATTAATTATGCTGTGAAATGTGGTAAATTTAATTGAAGATGTTACGTTTTATTCTCTTGGTCCAAATAACAATCAGAACGCTGTTAATATTATTCGCTTCTATTTGAGAATAGGAACACTATTGAAATAATTCCGAAAAAACATTTCTTAGTGTTTAAGTAAGCCAACCAGCAATGTGGTGCAGATTTCTTTTCATTTGAGCATATTCTCAAGAAGCGTCGAAATAAAATCAGTATTGCCACTATACTATATGATACTGAATAACATGTCAACTAAGATATCATTAACTTATGGAATATGCTAAAGTCACCTCTAAATTATTATCTCGGGAACTTAGGTTTTTACAATACAAAATCACTATAATATTCATCTATCTGTCACTATATTTTTGCTGCTTTCCCTTAAGTTATAATGACTTAAGGTGGTGATTTGCAGTGATTTAAATTGATTATAAATTCATTCCGTGTGTTGTAAATGACCTTTTCTTAAATTTTACGCTAATTAGGTATGGAGATGGTTCTATATATTTAACGCAAGATATTTTATTATTTATTTATTTATTTCCCATCTAATGTTCTAAAAATATAAGTAAAATCCTCATATATATCTATAATATCTGCACAGAGAAATGATAGATTAGATTTTTTTATTGGTACAGTTAATTTAATATTAAACGCTTGCTATACTTTATTACTAAATTCAACTTTTAGAAAAAAATATTTAGAGATATTTTTTTGTTATATTAGTTACTTTGTTCGTATTATTCCCTTTTTTATCGTATTCATTCAACTTGTTCCGTATGGTGCATTAATTGAACACGTAACGATTTCTTAATTATTTTAAAAAAATAATTGTGATCCGTTCTTAGTTCCAAATAGGATTATTATAGGATTGTTTTTCAATTATTATTTTTTATTTTGCAATCTTGATGCAATGTAAAGCAACTTTCATTGTATTCATTTGGATCATACTATAATAAATTTCCTTGGGTTTAATTACAAATTTTTACGCTCCTTATAAACATCTTTATCCTAAAAAAATAAATCACAATACGTTCGGCTTCCAAATATTTACATCGACAAAGATGACTAATTTCGAATCACTGCGATGTAATCTATTCAATTTCACTTCTCCGACTTGCCTACCGCCTTTTATACGCATATTGGTTCTAGATATTTCCCTCTCTGCTTATGGGTCGGTAAACTGCAATAATTCTAATTTCGGAATGAATTCGAATTCGTTTTTATCGTCGTCGTAGCTTTGAGAATACCTGTTATTGCCGGTCTTATTTATTGAATGGTTTTTCAAGTTTATTTATTCGGAAGATCAGTTTTTATTTAAGATGTTTAATTCCTCCAAGGTTTGGTTTTCTGCAGCGTAAATGAAATGTAACAATACATTTATTTTCTTTGTTGTAAGAATGATGCTCAGTAATTGCATTATAACTACTAGTTATCATTCAGTTACTAGTAATACAGATAGCACCAATGCATTTTCCACTATTTTCATTGTCTGTTTCTATAGGCTAAGTGTACCATTAAAATCCACCCTATTGCTAACAAGTTATTAATGTAAGAAAGTTTAAAAATGAACTCAGATTTATTTGCTTCATGTTTCAGTAAAATCAACGCTGCAGTTTAAATGTTGAAATCTCAATGTTAAGTATATTGTTAAAAATTACACCTCTCAGAATGAATGACTGATTTGGATTTATTCTTCAAACTTTCAGTAAAGATTCATAAGATTATCAATTAAGCTTCTAATATTTGAACACATTTGTACATTATTAAAATCCTGATATGTATTTTCTAACTTAATAATATTATTAAACGCTAACTATTTTTCCACTAGTGTTTCAATGAAACCATAATTACCATCCATTTAGGATGAACGTGAAACTGAAAACTTACTATATCGTTTATTATTGTAGTATATTTCTGCGGGAGCGTAAAAATTTCCAAATTAATTCTCTTTATTATTTATTACCAATGTCGAAACTACATTTTTATAATTCACAGAATTGAATTATTAAAAACTCCTCTAAACTACTGTCACACATAAACCACTTGATTTCAAATAAGTCACTGAAGCATACATGACTCCACCTCATTTCCGGAATATATTGAATTCATACCATTGCTTCATCAGCATATTTTGTAGCGGTTTCTGTCTTGTATAATCCTCTAGAGTGACAATTATTATAGTCCATTGAAAGGTTACATTTAAGTTGCATTTGTCAGAAGACTCAATTTTATTTTTGATATCAAGGGGTTATGATAATTCCAAGTTTGTGGGTTTGCAACCATTGTACCATGGCCTCCATTTTAGAAAAAGGGCTTTTTATGGTTTATCTGACAAAGTATAGGTTTCACAAAAAAAGTATTTCACAGTTTTTGTTGCAAATAAAATTATCTGCTTTCGTCAAGTAACTTTGAATCGTAGAACCATAAACAAAAAAGTTATAAGCGAAAATGTATGAAAAATAAAAAAATTATATTTGTCGATATAACTTTTTTCTAATTATTTTTTAAAGAAATGACATCTGACTATTTTTATAGATGGTGTTTTAAGGAATGATGCTTATTATAAACTGTTTAAATTTATTATTATTTCCGACTTGACCATACAATGTATGGCAGCACATTCCCTCTAAGGCACGCTATGCGTAGGGGAAAATTCACTAAACCCCAGATATCCTAGATATCGAAAGGATTTAGCGCTGTGGGAACCCTTGCCAGGTTTTCAGGCCTGTGAGTGGAGTCGTGGCGGCAGTTTCCCATGAAATTCCTGACCGTTCGGGCTGTTCCTAACAGGACAGCTTTTGGCATTTGTTGGTAAAGGTGTTCGTCCAGACCGAGGTATTTCAAATTCTTTAATAGATGTTTTGGGACCACTGTCGTTGACATAACAATTGATACAGTTCGTGTTTTGTTCAGGTCCCAATGAGTCTTTATTTGAAATTCCAAATCCCTATATTTGGTTATGTACTCAGCCTGCTTGATATTTATATTAATGTTGTTAGGAATTGCTATGTCAATTAAAGTTGTTTTCCGAGAGACTTTATCTATCAAAACTATATCTGGTCTATTGTGGGCAAGAGTCCGATCAGTCAGTATCGTGCGGTCCCAGTACAGCTTGTAGTTGTTATTTTCTAAAAGAGGTTCTGGTTTGTATTTATAGATAGAAATCTTACCGACTGTGATAAATCAAGTTTCAATGCTAGTTCCTAGTGCAGTATTTTAGCCACATCATCGTGTCGTTCTCCTGTGATATGTTGGATAGATTCAGATGTTTGGCAACCGTACCTGCATCTTTCGTTGTTAATAGAAGGGCTTTTAACGCTGTGCTTTAGATAGTTCTCAGTTGGAATTACTTGATCTTGGATTGTCAATATAAAGCCTTCCGTTCCAGGAAACATATGACCAGAGATCAAACAGTAGTTCGACGCTGCACTGTCGATGTAATCTTGGATAATGTCATTTATATGTCTTCCATGAAGGGGCTTCTCTTTCCATTTCAGAAGTGTCTGATCTGTGGTTTGGTGGTGTAATTGGACGTGTTGTTGTGTCAGTCGCAGTGGTGTTGAGTCATCAACCTGGCACATGACTCAATGTCAGTCTTGCACTAATTAACTATACCGAAAGAGTAACTGAGCATTGAACATGCATAGGTGTTAATAGCCTGAAACAGATTTTTACTGTTTACTTTGGTTTTTAACAGTCGTCTTACCCTTCTATAAAACATCTGCTGTTAGGTCCTTTTTCATGGTCAAGTGATCAATACGTTGAGCATGTTTTATTCCAAGGTATTTATAAGTATCACATTCCCCCATAGATTCAACTGAGGTGCCATCTCCCATTTCGAAGTGCCCCTTTAACTATATTAATAATTTGGCATTTGTCTAGACCAAATTTTATATGGATGTCACTAGAGAACCCGTCTACTATTTTAAGCCTATCATGCAGCTGTTGTTTCGTAGTTGTCATCAACTTTAAATCGTCTATGTATAACAAATGGTTTATCTTTAATGCTTGTCCGCTGTTGTGTTTGAGACTGAACCCAAAGTTAGTCGAGTTCAGTGTGTGTGAGAGTGGGTTCATGCCAAGGCAGAATCAAAGCGGGCTAAGAAAGTCTCCCTGGAATATACCCCTTCTGGTTGGAATGGGGTCAGTTTGTATGGAACAGTTGGGTTTTGGCACATTGCAGAACATTTTAGGCCTGCTCTCCGATATCCACCCATCGCTTCACAATTTCCTTTGCACCTGCAGAAAATTAATTTTGGAAGCTCAGGGGGTGCTGGAAGTTTTGAGCTATAAACTATCATCCAAATTTTTCCACATATTTTTCCAGCCCCAGTCAGTCTTCAGGATCATTATAATTCTAAGTCACGACTGGACCTGATGGTCGCTTCAGAGCTGTGAAACCGAGCTGTATCTTGTGTTGGAGAAAGTGAATGTTAAATGTAGTCTTTGTCACTGACTTAGCGAATTGTTTATATCTTAGGCTGTCAAGAGAATTATGATCTTTAGCACCACCATATAAAGAGATCCAAAACGTTCACCAATTCGAGTGAGCAAAGCAGGGATAACTCTCTTGTTGGGAAACAACGTTGTCAACTTGCCACATCTGGATGGTTCTCCAGGGTTTTCTGAAATTTAAGTTTACCCATATTGTAAGCAGCTGAAGTTGGGTCACATCCTGAAAAAGCATGGAGAAGCAGCAAGTTATCCGTATTGACGTCTCCGTACATATAACCTGACGAATGATAAAAAAAATACATTTAATTATTTTCTACCAAGCGCTGTGAACAAGATAAATATGTCAATATCTTCAGGCACAACGGTAACTGAGTCAAATAATTGAGATGCAGTAAGAGCAGAGCGAACGGTGAGGGTGTCTGCATCTGATTTTGCTTGGTTTTGAGAAGTATAATAAAATGATATTTGTTCTTCTCATTACCAAGAAATTTCTCTTGCGATAAAGTCGGTACGATGTTTTTGTCTAATTTTACTTCTGTTGACTGGTATTTGTTGTGCGGTGCAAACGCTCCCAAGAGTTTGTTCCTGCGACATCGGGGTCGTCAGAGTAACCGTCAAATACAATGTTGGAGAGAGCCCGAAGTGTTCTTGTACATATTTGATATATATTTTTTAGTAATATCATTAAAAGATGAATTATGGCAAATCATTAATATTAATGTATAGTTATGAGTACTGAGGGATAGTATTCGCTTCGTAGCGCTTTAAAATCTTAACTGATGAATAAATTTAAAAAGTTTTTTAATGAAAATTATTCCTTAAAACAGTATCTATAAAACAGGTTTGTTATATATTTTTTTGTGAAATGAGTAGAAAAACTTATATCAACAAATAAAATGTTTTTTCTGTAATTTTCTTTCATTTTCGCTTATAATTTTATTATTTATGGTTCTACAAGTAAAAGTTACTTGATAAATTTCAATTGCCACAGAAATGTTAAATAGTTTTTTGTAAAACCTATAATTTGTCAGATAAACTATGAAAACCATTTGGACCATTTTTTCCAAGATGGCGGCTGTGGGACAAGGGTTGCAACACCACAAACTTGGATTTAACTTAATACTAAACACTTCCATGATATCAATAAAATAAAATTGCGGCCTCTGACAAATGCACGCTAAGCCCAAATAAATGTAACATCCCAATGGACTAGCAGTGAATTTAAAATAACTAGCTGTAGCCCAGTGGTGGAAATTCGACCAACTGTGTCAATATCTCTGGCAGGTGAAGTACCCTGAAAATTTTACAGTGACATTCTATCTTAGGACTTAAGGGAGAACAGCAATTACACGGAGCGGATCCAGATTCGGAACCTCTGTGTCGGTCTTACACCTCGCTTCTACAAATAAGTAACGAAATTCAAGTTCTTTTTCAGATATAATTAATAGGACTTTATTTGTGTTCAAATTCGTAATTCTTAATTTAATATGATAACAATTCAACCGCTAATGGGCTACCCTAGATAATTATTTTTTCTAACCACCTTGTATAACTATTACTGCACTCAATTCTCTAACATTTATATATAAATACTCATTATAATAATTCCATCTCATTCTATATTTCCACCACCATGTATATGCAACTGCTCATGGACCACGCATATTTTTTAACATTTTTGAACCACCCGGTAAACCATTCTGTATATGCGGCTGCCTATAAGCGACCGTATTTACTCTTTTTGTTTATGAAATTTTTAACTATCTTCTGTAACTATACTTCTACTCCGATCTATATTTCAATCATCATATATATGGAACTCATCGTGGGCTACTCTATAAAATATTTCCTTTTCTAACATTTTTTATAATCATCCTGTATATCTATAATTCATATATTTCATCTACCCTATATACACTACTGCTTATGGGTTACGAAAGGTTGCATTTCCATTTCCGCCACCCTGTATATGCATCTCTGTATAATATTTTTTGCACCACCCTGTATAACTGTAATGCTATTGCGCCCTCTATTCCAGGAACCCTATAAATTCAATTGCTAATGGGCTTCCCTATATAATTATTTTATTAGTTATAATTGCACTCTACTCTATAATTTAAACACCCTATATATGCAACTGCTTGGGTGCCACACATGAAAAAAAATATTTCTAACATATCTGGAATCGCCCTGTGTAATTATAATATACGCCTTATATCACAGTCAATTTAGAACATGAGAACACATAACTTTTTACCCATCCAAAAATCGCCGAAGCAGCAATTTTTATTTAAAATATATTAAATAGCGATAAAATTCTTATTAGATTCTATACATCAATTTGTAGAAAAATTTTTTCAAGAGCAGTTTCAACCTCAAGTATGTTACCAAATCATCTTGTGTTGAAACTCTTGTAATTTCAAAACCTAGCTGTCATAATTATAGTCACAATTTCGTTCTTTCTCGGTAATACGATTTTTCCTGAGCAATCGATTTCTAGACGCCAAAACCCCGAAATGAAATTTAGACAGTCATAGTGCAGTTTGCGAGAATTACATATAATAAGATATATGTAAATAAACAAAACATTATATGTATTATATTGTTAGATAAATAAGTACAAATATATTTACAGCATATCACTTCTCGTTAAAAGCACATTTAACATTTTTTGACTGACTACTAATATTTGAGACGACATGTTAAAATTAATTTAAAAAATTACCTTATATCGAATAAAACAGCAATATATTACTAATACTTATTCAATTTTCATTTGCACATGGCATAAAATAAAAAAAAAAACTTATTCAACTTGAGAGGATCTGAAATCAAATGTATCAATTAGATTTATATTCTCTCAATAGTTAGTTTACTTAGGTAAAAGTTTTCATCTGGGGATTATATCAAAAAATTTAAGAAACACAATGCACCACCTGTTAATTTATGTTAAATAACACCTTTATTTGTTGACAAGGTTTGTAAGTTCATTGAAATTGAAATTTTGAAAATGATACCTTGATAATATTCTGACTGCATTGAGAAGGTAACTTAACCTAAGAAATGTCAAATTGAAATTCAATCTATGGTTGGCCGTGAACTGGTCGAGAAATTAGAACCATTGCCATGATGTCAGATCAAACTATTTATCTTCAATTTCACTATTTGTATTTATATCATAGGCTTTGTAATCTCCGTTAGATTGTATGCAACTATTAGCCTTTAAAATAGAAACAATATAAATTAATAGTATAATGTTAAAATAATAAAATATTGTCGGAAAAACATTGTTCATTTGCCACGCAATACAAATTTCTGATTTTAGTTGACAAACTATACTTAGAAAAACTTGTGAATACCCAATAAATTGTCATTATCATATAATATAAATTTTTGTGGGTGAGTTCCCAATAGCATGATAATGTAGAATAACTTTCAGATCCAAACAAAATTTGTTAGTTTTTCGTTTAATTTAGTTTGTATTTCTCATTCGAGTCAATCCGTCTTACGATTTTCTCTCCACGCAATCTGGCGGCACTGTGGACGTAAAGTATTATTTTTTTATTTGATTTTATTTAAAGAATGAATCGATATTATAAATATATTTTAGCATTCTGCACTGAAGGTCGTCAATAGCCACTAAACAAAACAAATAAATCGGTTGAGGGACAGAGGAGAAAATGGTACCTAACCGTTTTGTCTTTGCTTATTTATATATAGATTCTAATAAATGTCAATCTAAGGAAGTGACTCTTATATTGTAAAGAAAAACGCGATGGATCTGTAGTTTTCTACAACTGCTACAGGTCTTCTGGTGTCGCAGACAATCCTTATGTTCACTGCAGATTGAACAAACCGTAACTTCAGGACGTTTGTGCAAGTTATGGAAAAAATATTCACATTTAACACAATAAGGCATATTATTTTTCGGCCTAACTTCTTTATGGAGATAATTATCTCAAAATTAGCATTTAGAAAATTTTATACTGAAATCTGATATTCTTCTGTTTACATATAACTTTCTTTGTTAAGTATTACTTTCTGTACGTCATTTACTGGTAAATCCAAAGTTTTCAATTTTAACTTTAGAATTACTAGTTTGTGAACGTCGAATCTATAATCCTGTTACAATGCTTTATTTTTTAATAAAAATTTGCTTTTTAATGACATTTGTTCGTCTTTATATTAGGATTTATTACTTGTAATATTTACATGATGAAGTTATTTGGGCTTTTGTATATATGAGTGTGTATATATATATATCAGAAATTTCGTACAATTTGTTCTGTTTTTCCTTTCGCTCAATTTTCTTTTTCAAAGCATTGGCCACGTGGACTCCCCATAATCTCCTGAGTATTAGTTGCTTCTTCTTACCCAAAAGACTTCAGTATTTAATTTTCTTTATCCAGCTACTGTAACTGGGCCTTGTTTATGTATCTATAACAGTTCAATCTTTCTTCTTGTACGGAGCCTTTCTCTAACCCCACTGTTCATATAATTTCCTTATTCGCTATTCGATCTGTTTTTACTACTCCACAGTATCTTATCCAGAATTCCATCTCTAAGGCGTTATCTTCAAAAAACGTAAATAAAAAATTAAAGTGTGGTAAATGCAATTTCTGAAAAAGCCTTTCCTAGAATTAATAAGAATAATTAAAAGAATTTAATTTTCACGTACAAATTTCTTCATAAAATCAAGACGACTTTGGATAGGGAATCGAACCGTTTGCCAGATAAAACATGTATTCACACAAATTCGTAGACCTGCTTTCTCTCAGATCCTACGAGAGAGTTTTTCTATAAGAAGTCGTACAATTTCTACAAATTGTCTCTTCTACACTTTGATTTTCAAATATTAAAAAAAGCTCACAAAGTAACAGGGTATGACGAGCAAAAAGGAATAATATTCATGATCCTTAAAAAGTAACCGCATTTCTTTTATCTTAAATTAGTTTGAAGTATCTGTACAATGAGTTTTGAAAAAGCTACTACGATTAGAATAAGTTATAAGCCAATAATTCAACACATGTAATATAAGTAGACGTTTATAAATTGATGCAACTCGGTTCTGTCTTATTAATAAGGATTTTTATTATTCCGTACTCTCAGTGCCTGTTAGATTTTCAAATTCTGTTAATTTGATTTTTTTACCGTTAATCTTATATTGATTACTATATTTTATAATATAAATATGAAATATGTTTCAGTCCCTGGAATGGCAATTATGATCTAATGGCCCTGGCCAAATATTTCCAAGGTGTGGAGGCCAATCAAACAGAGAGTTCAACCCCAAAAGGAATGGTCATTATTATTTATAATTCAAAGTTTAGTAAATCCTCCGATGAAAATGAGTCCCAACTTCATGGTGAAATTTGCGTTGATAAATTGTTTGAGTATTTTGAGGGCTTAAAATTTGACGTTAAATTATACAAAGAAAAATCAGCATCAGAAATACAAGCATTAATTCACACATGTAAGTATGATAAAGAATAAACATATTTTCCTTGCAAATTGAAATGTATCAACTTATGGCTTTTATAATACAATCGGTAAGATAATGTACAGAACTGATAAGTAAAACATTAAGGCAACTGTCTGAAAATGCTAAAAAGTGACCAGAAGAAACAAACATTTTAAATAACTAACAAAAAAACGACGAAATACTCAGTTAATGCACCTTCAGTCTGGAATGGAATAACTAATAAAATGAATGATAAATATTGGATGCAGTTGGCCGTTACTTGGTGAATGTTAAAACTCATGATGAATTAAAACACAGTATTAATGACTTCCACTATAATTAAGAAACTGGTAACAATTGTCTCGCTTTGTGATAGCTTCTTTTAAAGATTTGCAGAATTTTTAGACATTTTACTGGAATTAAACCAGCAGTTTTTTTTCAGATTCAAAGATGGATTATTCTGAATACAACTATCTTATGGTATTTGCGTTAACAGAAAACGATAATAATACTTTAGCAGCTGGAGACGTCATGTCCGAAACCATTAAACTTTGGCAACCTTTTGAAAACACTAATACTCTAAAAGGAAAACCTAAAATATTTTTCATTGAGGTCAGTAATTTCTAATTATTTTGTTTTTTTATTTAATTGAATACACTTTATTAGCTCCACGTGTAACTATGTATTCAAACCTTGGAAATTTGGGGGACTTTGGTATTATGCAGCTCATCTGATATATAACGCAAATATAAATGTTTTTAAGTTTTCGCGGGCACTAAATGTGTTAGGTGGTTTCCGGGAATTCATCCGCGTAGTTGACCATTGATCCCGGCCGCAATTGCTTATGTTCAACGCTATACAAAAATTTTGAGTATAATTTCTCTCCACCCTGTATTTTAACCACCCTTTACATACAACTAACATTTGTGAAATACGCTGTATAACTATAATTTTGCTTCGCCCCATATTTTAGGTACATAGTAGGATGCAACTGTTCATGTGCTACCCTATATAACAGAATTTTCATTCTTAGATCCACGCTGTAAAAGTATTCTATTCCGCCCTCGATTTCTACCACTTTGCATATACAAGTACCCAACAAACATTTTTTGTACTACTCTATACGACCATAAATCCAGCAATCCCCAACATATTTGTCCCAAATTGCAACTGCTTTTTGGCGACCTTATATAAAAATCATATTTAACTTTTTTTTGAACGGTCTTGTATAATTATAACTCTACTTTCATCTATATTTAAACCATCCTGCTTATACTGCTGCCAATTAATCAACCATTATAACTTATTTGTCCATAGTTTTTGAACCATCCTGTATAACTAGAATTTTCTTCTACAAAATATTCCAAACACCCTGTATATGAATGTGCTTAGGGATCACCAAATATAATTTTTTTAAACACCTAACTATCACTATATATTTCAATTATCTTATTCATTCATTTTTCTGATATTTTTTGAACCACCCTGGAAAGTACAATTTGTCTCCACCTTTCAACCACCCCTTATATGCAACTTTTTCTAACATTGTTACAATCACATTGTATTACTATCATTTTACTCCTCCCTTTGTTTCAACTACCTTGTGTATGCAACTATTTATCGGCCTCCCAGTATATTTTTTTGTACCCCTTTTTATAACTATAAATCCACCCATCTCTAACATATTTCATCCAAACTGCAATTGCTTATTGGCCACCCTATATTACAATTTTATTCAACTTTTTTATTAAACTGCCTTTTATAACTACCTCTTTACTTCTATCTATATTAAAACCATCCTGTTTATACTGCTGCCAATTGCTCAACCAATATAACTTATTTATCTTTTTTGAACCATCCCGTATAATAATAATTTTACTCTAGAAAATATTTCTACCACTCTGTATATACCTCTGCTTAGGGACCACCAAATATAGCATATTTAAAAACTTAACTATAACTTTGCTACATTTCAACTATCTTATAAATGAAACTACTTATAGACTATGCTATATAGTCATATTTCTGATATCTTTTGAAACACCCTGGAAAATTTAGTTCACCACCTTAAACTTCTGACACCTCTTATATGCAACTTTCTTTAACATTGTTTTAATCACACTGTATATCTACAATTTTACTTCCCCGCATATTTGGGATAATTCGTATATGTTCTATCCTACAAAATTTGCCGGACATTTTTTTATCCACAACCACCTTGTATATGTTGCTGCATATTTTTTACCAATATACCATTTTTTAAATACTTCACTATAACTCTTATCCGCCCTATATTTCATTTATCCTATCTGTGCAACTGATTATGAGGTACGCTATTTCATAACGTTTCCTCATAATTTTTAAACCACCCTTCATTTGAAACTTTTTCTAACCTTGTTTGAATCACAATGTGTAACTATAACTCTTCTACCATTTTTTTACGCACATGCATAATTATAATTCTTCTCTACTCTATATTTCAACAACCTAGTATATGTAACTACTTAAGGGCCACCCAATATAGCATTTTTGTGCCACCCTGTATACTTAGAACTCTACTCCACCCTATACAAACATCCTGTATATGAAACAGCTTGTCGATCATAATATTTCTTTGTAATATTTTTTAACCCCAATGTATAACTGTAATTATACTCCGCCACATATTTCAAGCAACGACTTGTGGATATTAAACATTTTTTTAAGCACCTTATAAAATATAATTTCACTCCATCTTAAATTTTAACACTTCATAAACAACTTCTTCTAACATTTTTTTAATCCGTTTCATAACTATAATAACTCGAGAAGATTATTCAAATATCTTAACTGCTTACATAACACATTTTTCTAAGATTTTTTTATCCACCCTTTAGAAACATAATTCTTTCTACGCTTATTTCAACAACATTTTATATGCAACTATTTATGAGCCAAAAAACTACTTGGTATATGCAACTATTTATGACCCACCCAGTTCAACTCTTTTGAACCACCTCGTATATCTAATTCCATTCCTATCACTTATCCTATATATGATGGAACACCCTGTAAAATTATGTTAGGTATATCAGGTGATTTTTTTTAATCGAAACCAGTTACATTGGCATGTTCCTAATTTTGAATAAAAGCTAAGCTAATACAAGTATCTAATATTTGGTACGTGCGGTGGAACCACTATTGTATTGTGTTACCCAACATCGTAGTAGTTTTTTCGCTATATCTACCGTTTCTGTGAATGTAGGGAGATTTTATAGCAAATTTTAAGTCAAACTACAGGCTTTGCAAAAAAAATCGGTTCAGTAGTTCTTACGTGATGTCCGAACTAAAAAAAACAAACAAAACAAACAGACAAACTTACAATGTTATAATAGTATACATATTGTAACGAAAACAGCCCTCAGCATAAGAATAAGGAGTAAAGTAAACAATTTTAAGAAATGTAATAAGACAAAGATAAACACAGGCAGAGCTAGTGAAATGTAACAATAAATAGTGTAAAATAGTAAAATAACAAATCAAATAAATGAACTTGTAAGAAAATCAGTACTTATTGGGTAGAAACTAGCAAACTAAGCAAGTTTCCCTGAGGAAGAACTTGTTATTGTACCATACGTACTAACAAAACTATCAAAAACCCGAAAAATAGGCCACTTACATGCAAACTAGGTATAAAAATATAAAATAGGGTAAAGACTATTATTTAGTCCATTAAATCTTTTGATTTATAAAATTATAAAACATATCTTCAATGCAAAGTGGACAAGATATCAGCAAAATTTAACAATTTTTATAATTTCTTCTTACCAATGTTGCAGCTGATCTAAAAATGAAAAATAATATTAGTAAATGATAAAAAGTATCTTACATGAGTAGCAAAGACTTTCAAACAAGTAAATTATGCAAAAGTAGTCTTACATTACTTATTGAACTACCACAAAGGCTGCTCTCCCGTAATATTTTCTACATATTGTATTATATATATAATTATTAATTTTGGCAAGATCTATTTACTTAGGCAAGCGTGTTTTTTTTAACTATATTGTTTGTATACTCTCTTCGAGGTGTCATTCCTTTGTAGGCAAGACAATATATATCCTAGATGTCGGTCTTACATCTCGCGTCTTCAAATATATTGTTTGTGTTTGGATTATACTCAAAAATATCTTAAGATATATTTAAATCTAGTAAGGCGATAATAGAACCACTAACAGTTTAATTTCTCATGAAAATATTTTAAAGTTGCCTGCTGTTTGCAAAAGTGATATGAGGAATAAAATGATTAAAATGAAAACTCATTTCTATCAACAACTTACATTCCACCAGCCTCCTATAATATTGCAATATACTTCGTGGGTACAATTAAAAATTATAAAACTAATATGCACTGTCACTTTTCTAGAACTTTATTTACATCCAAACAGGTGATTCAAAAATACAATAACAATCCCATATAAGCTAGTCGTCGCGGTATCACTGCTCGGCGATCTTGGCGGGCTTCTTTTATATCACCAGCGTAGAATTCTCCAGTAGAAATCATCATCGCTCCTTCCGCTGTCGAGTCTTTTCGAGAATCCTATTTTTTATATTGAAGCGTTTGTTGTCGTGCTGAAATGACACAGGGTCGGCTTTGGGTAAATTTCGTAACACTGCCCCCCCTTTAATTCTGATCGTCCCGATCAGAAACATCCCCTCCATGGTAGGGTGCGAGTCGATCTAAATGAACCACCTTCAATTTAGCCTTGGGGTTTCGACGGATCCGGTAGACGACGTCATTAAGCCTCTTGACCACCTCGTATGGGTCATCCCAGGCGGGTGTAAGCTTTGGGGATTTAGCCTTGCTCCGTTGGGGGTTGTACAACCAGACTTTGTCCCTCTCCTGGAACCCGACTGAATTGGCTTTGAGGTCGTATCGCGTCTTCATCCGGTCACTGGTGGCCAACATCTGCGTTCGGGCTAATTCGTGTATTGCCAGCATGTTATGTCGGAGCTGGTCGGCATAATCGTCTATGTCTTGGGGAGGTTCTTCGGGGGAGCCAAATGCCAAGTCGCATGGTAATCGCAGCTTCTTTCCGAATAAGACCCTGGCTGGGGTCAGGCCTGTACTATTATGTACAGCAGAGCGATATGACAACAGGAATAGGGGAATATGCTCATCCCAATAACGCTGGTTATTGCTGACGACCTTGGATAGGTGTTGTTCCAAGGTCCTGTTGAATCTTTCCACCATTCCGCCTGACTGTGGGTGTAATGGTGTTGTTCTCGTTTTCCTGATCCCCAACATCGTGCAGACCTTCTGGAATACATTCGATTCGAAGTTACGCCCCTGGTCTGAATGTAATTCCATCGGGACGCCAAACCTGCTGAATAGTTGTTCTACTAGCACCGTCGCTACCGTGGTTGCCTCTTGGTTGGGTATCGCATATGCCTCAGGCCATTTGCTGAAGTAATCCATTGCGACCAGAATGTATTTGTTCCCCCTCTCAGACTCGGGAAACGGACCGGCGGCATCGATGGCAATCCTCTCAAATGGGACGCCCACATTGTACTGCTGCATTCTGCCCTTGGTCCGGGTTTTCGGGCCCTTACTGGCGGCACATGTAGCACATTTGCGGCACCAAGCTCTGACGTCTTCGAAGTAATTCACCCAGTAGTACCGCTGGCGAACTTTGTCTAGGGTTTTATTCATGCCCAGGTGGCCTCCGGTAATTCCATCATGTACTTCGGTCAGGATGGCTGGTACATTTTTCTTCGGAACTACTAGTTGGGACTGGGTTTCTGGTCCATCAGCGCTTTCCCAAACTCGCTTGAGCATTCCATTGTCTACTCTTAGAGAGTCCCACTGAGCCCATAACGATTTCAGCACGCCAGAGTATCTAGCTACCTCGTCCCATCGTGGCCTGGGTGCCCCTCTCATTTTGAGTGACAAGATTGGTTCGATGTCTGGATCAGCTATTTGGTCCTGGATGCACTGTTCCGTTGTCCAGTCTTCATTGGCCTGCACTCGGATCTGCCTGATGGAGATACCCTCTCGCTGTTCCGTCTTCAGACAATGCTTGCATTCCGCTCTACAGGGTCTTCTGGATAGGGCATCGGCACTATTGTGCAAACGGTCGACACGGTGTTCCACCTTGAAGTCGTATTTCTGTAATTTCTCCATCCATCTGGCCAGTTGTCCTTCCGGGGTCTTCATGTCCAGCAGCCATTTGAGTGCGGCATGATCTGTTCGGATTAAGAAATGGCGACCATACAGGTATTTGTGGAAATGGTCCACAGCCCTTATTATTGCAAGAAGTTCTTTTCTGGTGACGCAATAATTTCTTTCTGGCCTCGAGAATCCACGGCTGTAGTACTCGATCACCCTCTCTTCATCATCTTGCACCTGGGATAGGACGGCCCCCAAACCTGTGTTGCTGGCGTCGGTGTCTAAGATGAACTTGCCGGACTGTGTAGGAAAGGCTAGGATTGGGCTGGAACATAGTGCTGCCTTCAGTCGCCTGAATGATGTTTCGAAATCCTGATTCCAATGGAAGGTCCCTTTATCAGTGGTCTGCCGATGTAGAGGGGCGGCGATGGTGGCAAATCCCTCAACAAAACGCCGGTAGTATGAACAGAGGCCCAAGAAGCTTCGGAGTTCATGTTTGTCTCTTGGAACTGGCCAATCACGGATGGCTTCTATCTTGTCTTTGTTGGTACGGATTCCTGACTCGGACACTACGTGGCCCAAAAACTCTACTTCTTTTTGAAACAAGGAACACTTCTTCGGATTGAGTCTCAGGTTGGCGTTATTAATTCTGGAGAATACTTCGCCCAGGTTCTTCAGATGGTCGTCGAATGTCTGGCCCATGACTAGAATGTCGTCGAGGTACACTAAGCACGTCCTCCATGTTAACCCGCTCAGTACATACTCCATTAGCCTCTCAAATGTAGCGGGTGCATTACATAACCCAAAGGGCATGACCGTGAACTGAAACAGCCCTTTACTGGTGGAGAACGCTGTCTTCTCTCTGTCGTTTGCGTGCAGACTAACCTGCCAATATCCACTTTTTAGGTCTAGTGTGGAGAACCAACGGGAGCCTGCTAGTGTGGTCAAAGTGTCATCGATTCGGGGTAGTGGATAGCTGTCTTTCTTCGTGGCATCATTCAGCTTTCTGTAATCCACGCAAAATCGGGTGGTTCCATCTTTCTTTTTAACTAGCACGACGGGAGCAGACCATGGACCATGGGATGGCTCAATAACTCCATTTTGTAACATGGACTCGATGTTTTCCTCGACTGCCTGTTGTTGCCCTAAGGGTAGTCGTCTAGGTGGTATTCTGATGGGTTGAGCCTTTGCGGTATCTATTAGATGCTGGATGATGTTGGTGTGACCGGTGGTTCCATTTTCACTATTAAAAATTTGCCAGTGCTTTGTGATAAATTGCTTGGCTTTCTTCTGGTTCTCTGGTGTCAAGTGTGTCAAATGGTCAGCAAACTGTTGTAGGAACTCTTTATCGGGCCCTGTCTCCTTCACCGACGTCTGGTACTCTTCTTCGCAATTGATGATGGTCTCTACTGGCTCGAAACAAGCTATCTCTTGAGCATTGGTAATTCTGATGTCGTTGTTGGACAAATTCAGGACTCTGATTGGTATATCTCGCCCGGTTTTAACTATAGCCCGTCCAACCACGTAGTCATGAGCTGAGTGTACGGGCTCCACCATTTCAACGCAGCTCCCAGGATTGCTGTCTAGCTGCCCATGAATAATCTTTCCGTTCGACCGGGAATTCTAGCTGAAGACTTTGCCACAATTTTTATGGGCGTGTCTGATGTGTTGACGGGCCGTGTCAATACAAATTCCTCATTCAGGAACCGAAGAACGTCATATCTCGGGTCGAACATAAATCCATGCTGGCTAATTAGGTCCATTCTCAGTATAAAATCATCCTCAATATTCGCTACCAGGACCCTATGCCGGATCATGTTGTCCCCTATCTGTAGCACGACATCTGCCTCACCCTGTATTGACATGGACTCGCCGGTGACTGTTCTGAGCTGGATGTTATTGGTAACTGGCCGAATTTCTGATGCTCTCAAAACCTTGGAGTTGGCAATGGACACAGCGGCGCCGGTATCGATTATGATGGTAACTGCTCGCCCATTGATGGTGCCTCTGATGACTAGGCTGCCGCTATCTCGGCAAAATCCCCGGATGGATAACGTTTTGGGGGCTGGTGGAGGGTTAGTCAGCATTCGCCCCCTTATGCTGACTGGCTGATGGTCCCTGGACATGTGGCTGTTCTGTTGGTTACCCCTGGTCGGTGAACGTTCAGGTGGCCTCACTCGACAATTACGTTGGAAGTGTCCTGTCCGTCCGCAGCGGTAACATGCCCCTCTGGAGCCAGTTCTTTGTGACCGTTCTAATATTTTATTCAGACCAGCCAGCAGCGCTTGAAATGGTGACTCTGACTCTTCCTGGTTGAAGGAAACTGCTCGGACCCTCGGCTTGGACATGTTCATGACGGCCTCTACTTCCAAAGCCCTAAGTAGAGCTTCATTACTTTTCTTGACGCCACTTAGTCTTAGATTTCTTTGTACTTCCACATCTCTGATGCCGTTTATGAAACTCTGCGTGGCCAACTGGTCTTTCGTTTCCTCTGGCAGGTCTGGGTAGGACAAGTGTACTAACCGTCTAGTCGCTGCTTCAAATTCTTGAAGGCTTTCACCGGATTTTTGCGTTTTTCCACTGAGTTGGACTTGGTATACCTGGCTCAAGGATTGATTGTCGTAGCGTTTGTCTAGGATGGCGATGATCTTGTCGAAATTGCCTTGTTCATCGACTGGAATGCTTTGGAGGAGTTCTAGGGCCGGACCTCTTAACGAAATTACCAGAGAAGTAGAGTTTTCTTGATTATCCCATCCATTAGCTTTAGCCACGGCCTCAAATTGTCGTTTATACATGGGCCAAGATGAACTGCCGTCGAATGTGGGTGGTTTACTAAAGGAACCTTTGGTACTCACGGTGTGCTGGTATTTTCCTCTCTGCAAATCTTGTTGCAATTTTTTAATTGCTGTTTCCACTTTATCTTGTACTTCACTGTGTACTACGTCTTTAATTGAACTGATTTCAGCTTTTACCTGGTTTTGGATAGCACTTATTTCAAATTTCACCTGGTTCTGGACGGAATCGATGTCATCTACTTTGATTTCAAGAGTCTCCACATTATTTTTTAGTATCTTTATGTCGTCGTTTATTTCTTTTATATCTGATTCAACTATTTGCATTCTTTCATTAACTGTTTCATTAACTTGCGATATTATTTGCATTAATTGTTCAAATTGCAATTGTCTTTTTTCTTCCGTTTTGCCTTGTTTTTCTTCAAATATCTTAAATTCATTTTCTCGTTTTTCTTCAGATATTTTAAAATCAATTTGTCTCTGTTCATTCAATTTTGAGAATAATCCCTCAATTAAATTATGTTGCTCACTTTTCATCGTGGAAACAAGATTTTGTTGTTCACTTTTCATCGTGGAAACAAGATTTTGTTGTTCACTTTTCATCGTGGAAACAAGATTTTCAAATTCTATTTTACGTTTTTCATCGATATTAGTGACAAGATTTCCTAATTCAACTTTAAGTTTATCATCAAAAGATTTCACTCACCTTTTTTGTATTTCTTCTTGATGTTGTTTTTCCTTCTTGTCACGTTTTTCTAGAATCTGTGCAATTTTTTCGTTTAGTCCCTCTGTAACCTGCTTGACTATTTTTTTGGTAGTTTCGTCCATACTACGAGTTTCCATAAATCAAATTAGGATGTTAACTGCACTTAATCCCACTTCTAACACCAAATTGCAATATACTTCGTGGGTTCAATTAAAAATTATAAAACTAATATGCACTGTCACTTTTCTAGAACTTTATTTACATCTAAACAGCTGATTCAAAAATACAATAACAATCCCATATAAGCTAGTCGTCGCGGTATCACTGCTCGGCGATTGTGGCGGGCTTCTTTTATATCACCAGCGTAGAATTCTCCAGTAGAAATCATCATCGCTCCTTCCGCTGTCGAGTCTTTTCGAGAATCCTATTTTTATATTGAAGCGTTTGTTGTCGTGCTGAAATGACACAGGGTCGGCTTTGGGTAAATTTCGTAACAATATATATGTATCTATAAAGTAAAGAAACATGACTTGTTTTTCATTTACAATTAATAGAACTTTATTTGTTTCTAAATTCGTAATTTTTACAAAATAATTTTTAACCACCCTGTAATAATTTCACTCCAAGCATTCTGTACACCCGACTGCCTGTATGCAGTATGTCTTCTGTAACTATAATTCTACTCCACCCTATAATTCAACCGTCACCTTGTGGGCTACACTCTAGATAGTTTTTTCTAATCATTTTGTATAACTATAATTCCTCTCACCGTATATTGTACCTATTTCATAGGTATATGCAACTGCTATGAGCCACGAAATGTAAAATTTTTGTTCTCACATTTTTTAAATCACACTCTACATGGATCCCTATATAATATTTTTTGAAACCATCCTGTATTATTTTAATTCCACTGCGCCCTACGCTAATGAAATTCCTAATGGGCAACCCTATGTAATTATTATTTAATCACCCTGTATAACTATAATTGCACTCCACTGAATCTTTAGCCATCCAATAGAAACACTTGATATCTAACATATTTGAAAGTACCATATATAACTATAATCTACAGCGCCATATAACATTTTTGAACCAGTATGTATAAAGGAGCAAACAGACTACTGTCACTGCACACGAGCTAATCTGTTGTCAGATTGGCGAAATCTCACATGCTGTGATGCCTTAGAAACATGCTATACTCACGTCACATTTGTTACCTTACTTTGTGTGTCATGAGTTCGAGGGAGAATTAGAAAACCTAGCTAAATTTCTGTTCATAATAATTTCGGAAATACATATCTATAAATTTTAATTTAGTTTCGTTTGAGTACGTGTCCTTTATTAGTTACTAATTAGACATGCATACTTAAGTGGTAATGAACGGATAATGAATGCGTGCAAAATTTATAAATTTACCTAATGCGATTTACTGCTTTTATTGAACTTTGTGGACGTTCTAATAAATGGGCTTTTGATAGAAAGAAATTAAATTTGGCAAAAATAAGAATTGTGGCAATACAACAAAACAATCACTTAGTTGTGACTGTGTTATTAAAAGTTCTTATTTCAATGTTTACTTTAATATTTATGCATTAAATTTGTAAATATTGTAAAAAAAAGTGAGACAATCATTTGAGACTGAACGATGAAAACGAAAGCTTCTTATGAAATATACTTTCAATTTCTCATTATCTCCTGGTCTGTTTCTTTTTTTTTGTACTATGCTTAGCAATGAATATAAATTTCAGGAGATTTAAATGCCACTATTTTGTTATGACTTATTAATCGCAATGTGTTATTTAATTGGTAATTTCAAACTGCAAAGGAACATATGACGCAGTTAATATTTAATAGCAATATAAAATTTGTTCAATTATAATAATTCAAAAATACTTCACTTACTAAATTACCGAAGGAGGCGACACTAGCTTCTGTGTATCACGCGAGCCGAAAATGTAAACTTGCAGAAACGAACTCATGCTGTCACGTATACCTTGCCGTGAGCTGCATGAGGTGTACTTCTAGCTGATTTAAAAGCATGCATAAATTGTATTGCAGATATTTCGAGGGTGCCGTGACATACTGTAATAGCGTGTGAGTTCAAGTGCCGTGACGATAGTCTGTTTTCTCCTTAAGTATAACAATAGTATTGGCAGCATTTTGCAAATATTTTAGATGACACGTTAAAGTTAATTTAAAAGATTACCTTGTATCAAATGAAACTGCAAAATAATTTGTTTTGATTTTGTTATTAATACTTGTTCAAGTTCCAGTTGCAGTTTTCATAAATATAAATAAAATATTTGCAGTATATGACATCCGTAAATGTTTTACTACCTTTTTATGCAATACACATGGTTTCCCAAAGTTTTATAAATCGTTATTAGACGATAAATTCATCACTGAAGGATACACTTAAAATTTTATTACTATTATTGTTCAGTTATACAAAAGAATTCTTCATTCCAATCAAAAACATTTGCATGTGCTTGCAAATTGCATATAGGTAGTTGTGCAAGAACGTGATATTATGGCGATATATTACACTTCGGTATAGATAGTTTTGGAGTCATAGTTTTGTACCCAAAGAATCCTTATTCCGCTCATGTGAATCTGAAATCAAATGTATCACTTAGCATTAGAATCTCTATACAATTGAGAAAGTTATGTAAAAGTTTTGATCAGGAAATGCCAAACACTTCCCCATAAAGATATTCAATTTTGGACGTATTAATATCTGTTGTTGTCATCGTTTTTGAATAAAAGTAACGGCATAAGTTAATAGAAAAGATGGTTTTGTAGCATACCTTTTATTGAGTACATAAAAGTTGATAGTAAAAAATTATAACTAATCTATTTTACGGTAGTAAGAACACAATTTTTTTTTCAAGAAAACACTAATATTTCAGTTTTCAAATATTTTATTCAAAGCTTTTTTACACTATTTATGGCATATAGTTATTATGTCATTGTTTATTATTTTAAAATTATAGTTCATTATAACATTACTACTATTGGAACATTCACTATACATTTTTACAAATGGCATGTTTTGGTTTTTAAACTAAAAATTTGAAATTATTTGCCGAGTTTGTGTTACTCGAATTATATTGATAAATAATATCTGCAGTGAACTTTCAAGTACAGGGTGGACATTTCATTTTCTAAATCAGGTTATGCGTAAGATATCTGGGTTCATGAGACTCTTCAGTTTTTTGGGTTTCTTATGATTCTAGAAATATTTTGCAATATATATATATATATATATATATATATATATTCAAACGAATTGCGGGTAGCAGCCAAAGATTAATAAGTGTAGTCTTTTTTATATGAGAGCTTTCGGAATTCTTTTATTCCTTCGTCAGTCAAATACTGAAAAAGTTACAAATATTGTTGTTACTATAAGTACTATAAATGAAATTAAATGGTAACTTACTAAAGTTGAGGTTCACAAAATAAAATTAGCATGTCTAGAGAATTAAACAAACATTAAACAGCAGGACAATCATTGCAATTAATTTTATATACTACGTTGGACTTAAGGTCTTTAGGTGTTTTGTCTTTAATTTTATTGAATAAATCACCAACCGTTTTTATGGATTTATATGCAAATCTTATACTACGTTCATTTTTAAAAATGCTTACAATTTTGGGAGTAATATCTTTGATGTACGGAATTGAAACATAATTCAGAGCAAGACCTGTCGAATTGGATTTGTTAATGAGAGAATTATTAGATATTATATTTACGTTATCAAATTGCGATGTGTTAAAAATTAGTTTATTTAAAAGTTTTGAGGGATACGAGTTGTTACGGAAAAGTTGATATAATAATTGCAAATTTTTTTCTTTGCTACGTACATAGGGCAAACATCTAGAAATTGAAAACATAGAATAACATCACATAAAAGTGATATTAGGCTACAAAAAGAAAATTGCTCTTTAGCCATACATTGTCTTAATAATCACCACAGTGCGGATTTTGAAAATACAAAAATTTTAGCTCTAGAACGTAATACTTTTAAACGAAATTTTTTAGAAATGGTTTTCATCAATAATTATGATAACAGCATTAATCGACGGACTGATGTAAGGGATCTTAATGTGATTTATTGTAACCTGTTGAAATTGGATAATGATAGACTAACAGCAAACTCTTCTGTCAATACTTCAGTTGATACTATTGATGACTGATACTAAATTCAAGTATTAACAATTCAAACATATTGAAATATATATATATATATATATATATATATATATATATATATATATATATGTATGTGTATGTATGTATATATGTGTATATATGTATGTATGTGTATGTGTGTATATGTGTGCATGTGTGTGATAATATATATATATATATATGTATATGTATATGTGTGTATGTGTATATATGTATATATAAAATAATAATCAACCCATACGTTTTTGTTTTTGTGGTATATATAGGCATATATTACTTACTTTTGGAACTTGCCTGGAAATTTATTTATTTATTTTCTTAAACTTATAAAAAAAAACTCTCACTCCTTATAATATTACCTCCTACATTTTTATGGTTTCTCATTTATATTTGTCATCAAAAAAAAAATTCAAATTTAGATCTAATTTCATGAAACTACAACCGAAAAACTGAATGTTACGTTGTTTAATTCTCTAGACATGCTAATTTTATTTTGTGAACCTCAACTTTAGTAAGTTACCATTTAATTTCATTTATAGTACTTATAGTAACAACAATATTTGTAACTTTTTCAGTATTTGACTGACGAAGGAATAAAAGAATTCCGAAAGCTCTCATATAAAAAAGAGTACACTTATTAATCTTTGGCTGCTACCCGCAATTCGTTTGAATACTAATTTTAACAGCCGTTACCATTATATATATATATATATATATATATATATATATATATGGTCGAAGTTTCCTTCCGGTTCGTCTGTTGAATTCCGCTGAATTCCTGCTAGACGTCTAGCTAAAATCTTATCTGGCATTTTCATAAGCTATTATCTAACTGAAGTGTTTCTATTTCTGTTTCTTAGTTTATACCTTCCTCCTCTTACTCCCTTACTAATATTTGTTTTGTTGAGTAATTAAGCCCCTGTGAGGATTAATGCATTATGTTTATCCGACTGGGGTGATCGCAGGTCATTTTGTTCGTGTCGTAGGGGATTATGCTAATCCGATTATCAGAATTTAATTTAATTTTTGCCTTGAATTGGGACAATGGTCTTCCAACTAGGAGATATTTGTATGGCTTCATCTCTTTTATTTAGGGTACGTCGTCTCTCAATCTCGATGACTTCTCTAGTGATTGGGGTTTTGTATTTGTCGATGTTCGCCAATTCCTTACAGTTGTTAAAATCAATTTTGTGCCCTATTTCATGTTCATGTTTGAATAATGCTGATGTCGTCTGTTTGTTTTTTATATTCAGTTTGTGTTCTGAATGTTCCTAACATTCAGACAACCTACAGACCATTAGGAAAACTGCTAGGGAATCCAAAAGACAAGATACCACTGAAGAACCACGACTTGTATAGCGTATCGTGTGGGGACTGTCCAGAATCCTACGTCGGACAGACAAACAGACGAATATCCGCTCGTCGGGATGAACACAAACTGAATATAAAAAACAAACAGACGACATCAGCATTGTTCAAACATGAATATGAAACAGGGCACAAAATTGATTTTAACAACTGTAAGGAATTGACAAACATTGACAACTACAAAACCCGAATCACTAGAGAAGCCATTGAGACTGAGACAAGAGGTACCCTAAATAAAAGAAATGAAGCCGTAAAATTATCTCCTATTTGGAAGACCATCTACCCAATTCCAGGCAAAAATGAAATTAAACATCCATTAACCTCTAATAATCAGATTAGCATAATCTCCTACAACACGAACAAATACTCTAATGGTCCAGTAAATGACCTGCGAACACCCAAGGAGGATAAACATAATGCAGTTAATCCTCACAGGGGCTTAATTACCCAACAACCAAATATTAGTAAGGGAGTAGGAGGAGAAAGGAACAAATTAAGAAACAGAAATACAAAATACTTCTGGCTTTTGAAAATGCCAGATAAGATTTTGACGCATCGTCAACCAGGAATTCAGCAGAATTCAACAGACGAACGGATGTACTCCAGAAGAAAACTTCGACCACGTAGCTCCACCCGTGAAACAATAAGAACAAATATATATATATATATATATATATATATATATATATATATATATATATTAAATTGATAAATATTTAAATATACATTTTTTTAGTCTTGCCAAAGTAATGGATCCAATATTCTAATGCAGAGTCATCAGCAAAATGAGACTTCTCAATACATTCCATGTACAGCTGATTTTCTGTTTGTGTTTGCAACAACTCAAAATAAAACAGGTAATATTTATTAGGTTTTTTATTTTTGTATGTCCTAAAATTAGAATATATAAAAGGTTTTAAAAATCATTTATTTCATCAACTGAAAACACTTGGTGCAACTCGTCTTAAGCTCTCTGACATATATTCACATAACAACAAAAAGATATGTAAAACGTATAAATACTCAAATTAATTAGAATATTGGTTGTGGAAGCCTTTGCCTTGTGATACGCAACCTCACTTGTAATAAATGAAATGAATTTAACTTTGTTTATATATAATACATATATTTGAAGTTTGATGTGACTAGTTTTGGCAATAAGGTTATGCCATTTACAGACACGATCAAACTGATGAATGAATTACAGAATACTGAATTGTCAATATATACACATACGTTACTTTGATGGATAATATTATACACTTATTATTATTATTATATTTTATGAAAAACCTTCAAAGGAATAAATCTGGTCATTTAAAATCAAACTGCGACTGATTCTAAAATCGATGACAGATGTAAAATAGTGTACTTGAATAATTTTTCTGTTGGTAAAATTTGGGAAAGAATGTCCTGTTTGTAAACAGTGATTTGAGAAAGTTATTTTGTTAGATTTAAATTAACGAAAATGTTCGTAGTAGCGGATGGCAAAATATCTGCATGTCATACCGATATAGAAGTTCTGGCACACTGAACGTGAAAGCTAATTTAAATTTTTATTATTTATTCTGTCTTTGGTCTTAAACAAACGATTATTTAGTTTGTATAGTGACATAATACTGCTTTGATGTTGTATTTGAACAATATTTTGGCAATTATCTCACTCACATAGCAATATATATGAGAGAGACGTATTTTGAAGGTTCGTCGACAACTGCCACAGTGCGATAAATTAATCGTTGATTTAATTATTGTTCTTCTTGGTAGATTAATTTATTAATCGACTTTGGATCATAGCCATTGTTACCAACTATTAATTTTATATTTTCCGGAGGCCATATGTAAGTCCTGTGAATCGTGAATTTATACCCTACTAGTTTATGGGTCTAGGATAAGTATGGGACAGTGGTATCCGTGATTACTTGTAGATGTTGACCTCTATGTCATTATTTTGGCGTGTTAGGGTTCAGTCTAGTCGTACTATCTATAAAAAAGATAAAACATCATCCACATACCTTTACCAGAACATTATAAATTTATGATAGATGGAGGAGAATTTGGTAGTTTCTTCAAAGTGTGCCAAGTCTTTGTCAACAATGAACTCAGAGGGGAGTCGATTGCAAAACCATTATTATTATTTATTTTTAAGTGTTCAATAATTTTGGCTAAGACACAACTCGAAGGTCCTTTTTATGTTTTTTTTGTATGATTAACATGGATGTTGGCAAGGAAATTGGTTAATAAAGGCATATACTCGTATTCTACTTTTGGGATACTAGGGTACATGTTTCAAGTCTGAAAGGAATAGGATACCCTTGTTCGTAATATTCTGCTTACTTAATAGTTGAGTGAGATTTGTTAAGTTTTTGATAAAATACTGAGCTTTAAATTGACATAAAAACTTCAATTTGAAATTTAATTGATTGGCCAGATCTCTCGTGGGGCTGTTTATATATCACACTGCTGGTCTGATTGGGGAATTCACTGGTTTTTAACAAGTCTATATAGTTTAGGTGAAGATTGATTCAAATTAATGAGTTCATCTCTGTAATGGTTTTCATTGGAGGAAAGGTTGTTATTTAAGGAGGTTTTGAGTCGGCTTTGATAAACTTGGGTGAGATCTTTTTTATTTCAGTTAAGTCTAAATCAATGAAGACATACATTTTATCATGATAGTTTGTTGTCGAAATGATAACTATAGCATTCGATTTATCTGCTTTTGTGATGCTGATATTGTTATTTTTATTTTTTTGTGTGATTTTGTGGTAGCTTGATTTGCATTACAGTATACTTTTTTATATATTGCATTATGTCAATAGTCTATAATTCATTAATCAGTTTGTTCCTGCTTGATAATGCACTAGCCTTTTGACCGAAACTAGTCACATCAAAGTGATATATAACTAAGTTAATTTTTTTTCATTCACTATAAGCTCAAATTATTGCCTACTTAAATTTATAAAAGGATACATTTCAGGTGGAAACACACAAATCTGTTCCAAAGGAGCGATTTTTATTGAAGAAATAATGAAGAAATTCCGAGAAAAACGGCACTCAAAGGACTTGCTATCAATGTTGACTGATGTTAATAAAGAAATTTCATGTGATCGTAGAAGGGGTACCGACGAAAAAATGATTGTAATTGTTTCTACATTAACAACAAAGGTTCATCTATGTTAATTTGGAATTCAATAATAAATTTCTTCAGAGCATAGACGTTGATTTTATTTCTTCCCTTAATAAAAAATAATGATCGAAACAACATTTCATATGGGTTACATCAGTTCTAGAACATTTTCTTTTGTAAAATTACTTTTTATAATAAAACAAATTACATATACAACAGATGTAGTGTATATAAAGGAACTATTTCAAAAAACAGTATTAGCAAAAAAAATATAACGTTTAAACTTTTTCGATTTTATTTTTAAATATATTTTTTGGGGTCCGTACATTCAATATACGGAAACCCTTCTAATTCTTCAAAATTACAGCCAATTTGGCATTAGTGTAGAGTTTGGCGAACCGATCAGAAGTCTTACATGCAGAAATTTTTAATTTAGAAGTACTTCTTTAAAAAAATTTACCATTCCACCTTGTGTCTCCGAAACTATTGAACCCAAAAATTTGAAAAGAAAATAAGGAATATAGAACTTTAGCCAAAGTTTACAGAAAAAATAGGAATTAACCCATAATTTTAATTTTGGAAGCAACAGATAGAATATAATGAAAAATTAAAAATTACAAAATTTAGAGGAAAAATAAGGACAAAACCCTGCTATTAATTTTGGAGGGCAAAAACTGAGAATAAAAAATTAAACTTAATTCAAACGCATCATGTATTATATCAAATGAAAGCGCTCAGTATCAGGACTACTAACTTAAATGGAAAATAAACCATTATTTTTTAAAGCGCATCCGTAATGTGTCCAATGAAAGGAATAGAGATAAAAATACAAATATATTTTATTTCTAATTTCAAAATAATAAGTCTAATACTTTATTATTTAAAATTTGACTCATTCTCCGATTTATTTCCCAAACTACTGAGCTTAAAATTCAGACCAAATGTAAGGTAATTACAAATGTTAAGCCCATCATGTAGCAGATCTAATAAAAAGCCTTCCTATGAAAAATAAAATTGTATATTTTTTATAAATTTAAAAACCATAGGTTAAAAGATAATAAAAAAATATAAGAGTCCATTCATATCCTGCTAGTCTGTTACTGGAAAATTAGATAAATATATATTATGATTTATCTACATTATAACAACTCTCAAAGGTGGTACGGGACCCCTAGTATACGAGTCGAACTCGCACTTGACCAAATTGTTTTAAAGTTAGTTCTATTAAATTTCAACAAATATATCCTACTGATTTCTTGTGTTTATTAAGTCGTTTACGCACTGTAACTAGGTGTTATTTACGGAACAAATACCATCATATTAAGTGCTCGGTGTGCGGGAGGCTTTTTTACATTAAAACAGATTTCCAACCACTTGAGAAGCAGTTTGAGAAACTGCGTTTCAAGTGGTTGGACAGTCTTGTTACCCTGTAGGTCCAGGTTGCCTGAAAAAAGAATTCATAATCGTGCTTATAGAACCAGACCTCGAATACCGTCAGCCCAGCGACTTCATCACTTGAGGATTGCACATGGCTATGTTGGGAGTTCTAAAAATTACAACACAGTAGTAGAATAGACCATTTTTATGTCTCCCGCTGATAACATACTCCTCGACTATAACACTGAAAATGAAAAGGTAACTTAGTGCACTATATGTGTAGGTACACAGAATGCTGAGAGAGCGTTTCGTAGACTCCCCGACCTCAAAGTGTAGATGGAAACGCATTTTGAGTTGGCATCAGCTTATTAAATATTTCAGTTCATTCATATAAGTGGATTTCCAGTTATTTCACTCATATTAAGATATTTTTGATGTCCTTACATATGTGTTCTGTTTACGCTTTTTAGGAACATAAGGAAAGTTTCTACCTCCGAAATAATTCTGCAACCTCAAATAGTTATCAAATTTAAGAGTTTAAATTGTGTCTGTCGAGTTATATTACACGTAACCTGTCGTTAACAGAGTAGTTACAAAAGTTCTTTAAAATCTTCTCTAAACTTCTAGTTATATTTCGAGTTAAGTTGATTTGGTATACTATAAATTAAATAAACCAACATATTTACAGATGCAACAAAATTAATAGTAAACTCAATATATTTTTAGGAATTCAGATGAATATGTATTGTTACGGTCTGTGTGGGTTCACTTTATAAATTTTTAAACTCTTTATTCACACTAAAATAAATCACAATACGTTCGACTTATTGACATTAACAACAACGATTTATACCTATCTACTCCAGTTATCCGATAGGGGGCAAGTGGGGTATGTTTTAAGAAAAAATTACTATTTCTCGGGAACCGGAAAACTATATGTATTAGACTTATGATATTAATTCTTTAAATTAAGAGATTTGATGTGAAATTTTGGAAAAATTCTGTTATTGAATGGGGAATGGATTTTAGTAATTTTTAGGGAATCAAAAATGATGCAGGCCTGAAAGTTGGTATATATGCTCTTATTCCAGAAATCACTAGAACTTAGCAAATATCATCTACCAAATAAATGTTGTTATAGTATTTATTTATTACATTACAATTGTTAAATTGACACTTTTCTTTAAATGAATACAGACATTATTAGTGAGTTTGTCAATATTGAATTTATGAGGACAGAGAATGAAAAGTGTTCATTCGGGATCTAATAAATCACAGGTGAAATCTAAAAATTAGAAAATGTCATAAATACAAAAAATGTCTAAAATGAAAATTGATTCATAAAAATAAGCACAATATATGTTAAACCTCGATATTTTAGAAATATTAAATACACCCAACATCACAAAAATATTAAATTATTAAATATTAATATGCTCAAACTGTAAAATTCATTCTGTCAAAAGTCAAAATGAGGAAAATCTAAAAAATAAAAGTATACAGAATGTCAAAACAAAAAAAAAATAACTAAAATTGTTAAGGTTACCCCAAAATGCGAACAAAGTCAAAAATGACAAAAAAGAAATGTCAAAAATTTCCACAATATCAAAAATATTAAATATGCCAACAATATCAAAAGACAAAAATGACAGAAATTTTAGCAACTACAAAAATGTTTAAAACATTTAAAAAATTTAAATGTTAAAATGTCAGATATGTCAAAAATGTGAAACATTTCCAAAAAGGTCAAAAATTTTGAAAATGTCTAAATGTTTAAGTACTTTTTGTTAAATAATACCCCCCCCAAGTTACGAATATTGCTGTATATTCCAAACGTTTCGGGGTCTAGGTCAGATCCCGTTGTCAATGGTTAAGAAACTATGAATAAAAAAGGCACAATTCAAAAATGTAAAATTAAAATGTTTGACAATAACTATTATTTGACTTCTGACTAAGGGAATTTTATTTGATAATGTACAGGGTAGCACAGAAACTTCTAAAGATCATGTATTAATAAAATTTCTTTCAAAAATGCTATCAAAGAATTTTGTTGATTCAGTGATCCCATTAAAATCATAAAGGAAAACCTAGGAAAAACCTTATGAACTATCCTGATATTGGGTTGTTCACAAGGACAAGACCATTAGCAATTTCTTCCTTAATCATCGGCAACCATGAACGATTTAATTCTACGGAGGTAGCGATAAATCGTTTTCATTTAACAAAATTAAAGCAGACTCTTTTAGTTTTCTTTTGATGTTGTGTTCTTCTCTGTGTAACATAACTGAATTTTGAAACTGTATTTTATGACCAAGGTCCCAAGCAAGTCCACAAATGTTGGATTTTTCAAACTGTCGTTTTTTTATGTAATTTTTGAGATCGTTTATTCGAACATTTAGAGGCCTACTGATTTCTCCAACATAGAATTTATTACATTCACAAGGGATTTTATAAATGCAATTTCTTGTATTTTGAGTTGTGTTTCTTGGTTTTGTTTTTGATATAATTGATTTTATTGTATTTCTTGCTTTAAATGATATTTTAATATTATCTCTGTTTCCCACTCTTTTAGTCTTTCTGAGAAACCCTGTATGTATCGTATAGTTAATGTATCAATGTGATTATCTTGGGAGTAGTGTTGCTTGGTGAAGTTTGGTGTTGGTTGTTAGGGATTCTTTGGTATTCGATTTTCTTTTACTAGTTATTAATAAATTTTTCTGGGTTATGATTGGCAGAATGTACATTTTTTTAAACGTTTGTCCTTCATTGAATTTGTTGATGTTAGAACAGTTAGTTTTTGCTCTGTCATATATAGATTTGTTGATAACTCTTTTTACTGAATTTGGATGATTAGAGTTAAAGTGGAGATATATGTTAGTATGAGTCGGTTTTCTGTAACCTTCTGTTTCAAATGTCTATTGCGTTTTGGTTATTAAAATGTCTAAGAAAGGTAATTTGTTATTTTGTTCAAGTTCTAGAGGAAACTCAATAGTTTGTCATCAACATAACGCCACTATACCAAAGTTTTAAACTGTTTTGAAAAAATTGTTTGTTATTCAAATTTTTCCATACAAATTTTGCTTAAAGCAGAAGACAGACATGAACCCATTGCCATACCCTTGTTGGTAGAAGTCATTATTAAGGTGAATATATGTTGTCTTTTTACAAAATGTTAGAAGTTCCATTATTGTATCAGTGGACAATTGTGTACGTTGATTTAATAAAGAATCTTGTTCTAGTAGTTATTTTACTATGGAAAGTGTTTCCTGGCAGGTACATTATTGTATAGATTTACAATGTCAAAATTTGCTAGTGTGAAAGTATTCTTGTATTGTATATGTGATAATTTTTATAAGAAATGTGCGATGATTTAAGATGAGAGTTAGACTTACCAGTAAGTGTTGAAATAATTTTTAAAAGGAATTTTGAGAGCTCACTGTTTGGAGAATTTATAGAGCTGACAAATTGGTCTTAAAGGAATGTTAGGTTTATGAATTTTAGGTAATCCATAAAAATGTGGCGGTATAGAATAGTGTGGAGTAAGATTTTTACATTCTTGGTCTGTAAATTCATATTTGTGATTGTAAAGTAAGTGGTATATTTTGTTTTCTATATAAATTGTTGGATCGTGGTTTAATTTTGTATATTGTCCTTGGTTTATTATGTTTTGAATTTTGGAATCGTAGTCAATTTTGTTTAAAATAACTGTAGCATTTCCTTTATCTACAGGTAAAATCTTAATAGTGCTAACATTTTTTAAAATTTCAATTGAATATAATTCATTTCAAAGGTTATTTTTATATGTAAATTATTTTCTAGTTCAATTTTTGCTCTTATTCGATACTCTTGAGCTTCACGATGGTTTAAGTTGTTTGCAGTTTGTTCTATAGAACTGATGATATTAAATGTTGGAATAGTTTTTGAGGAAATTGCGAAAGTTAAGACCCTTTTGTAGAATTGAGCTTTCAGATGAGTTTAACTGCTTGTCTGAAAAATTTATGACAGTTTTTGTCAAATCAAAATGTTGTTTATTTGCATAACATTTTGGCATATTTTTATCTATTGTTAATTTTGTTAAACTCTTCTCTGGTGTTCGATAAGCAAGAAAGTTCTGTACATACCCAATATCTTTTTCGAATTTAAACTTATTATAACGATGAAATTGTATGCGGTCTCTAATAGCAGCTAAGCTTGCTCGTGCCAGTTTGCTATGAATCCTTCCGCCTGTGTACGGTTGACGAAACCTTAATTGGGGGTTCAATTTTTGAATATTGGGTTTCAAGATTCAATTTTAACCAAATAATCATATTTTTCATGAGAATAAATTTTATATTTATACATTTTTATATATCCTAGTTATATATGAATACAAATCCAGATTTTGCAGTAGGTACCAATCAGTCCACCACCACTCAAAAAAATTATCCAACATCCCCCCCCCCCTCCCCGAAAATATTGTCCAACCCACAACAAGTTACGAAAATTGCTGTATATTCCAAATGTTTCGGGGCTAGGTCGGACCCCGTTGTCAATGGTTAAGAAACAATGAATAAAAAGGCACAATTCTCAAATGTAAAATTAAAATGTTTAACAATATCTATTATTTGACTTCTGACGTAACTAAGAGAATTTTATTTGATAATATACAGGGTAGCACAGACACTTCTAAAGATCATGTAATCATAATGTGCCTGAATTTGTTGATTCAGCTATTAGAGACCGCATACAATTTCATCGTTATAATACGTTTAAATTAGAAAAAGATATTGGGTGTGTACAGAACTTTCTTGCTTATCGAATACCAGAGAATGAGTTTAATATAATTAAAAATAGTAATCGTATAAGTTACAACAGTGAATTTAAGTTTTAAAAACAAACACATTTACGTAAATTCAATATCAACTACTTTCAGATATAAATATGTCGAAATAATATGTAAAAAACCAACATTTTGATGTGACAAAAAATGACATTAATTTTTCAGACAAACAGTTAAACCCTTCCGAAACCTCAGTTCCAAAATTCAAAAAATAATAAACCAAGGACAATAGACAAAAATAAACAAAGATTCAACAACTTCTATAGAAAACAAAATATACCCCTTACTTTACATTCACAAACATGAAATTACAAAGCAAGAAGGTGAAAATCTTACTCTACACTATTCTAAACCACCACATTTTTATGGGTTACATAAAATTCATAAACCCAACATTCCGTTAAGACCAATTGTCAGCTCTATACATTTTTTAAGCAGTGAGCTCTTAAAATTAAAAAAATATATATATTTTACCACTTACTGGTAATTCTAACACTCATCAACAGCGCACATTTCTTAGAAAAATTATCACGTATACAATACAAAAATACTTTCACATTAGCAAGTTTTGACGTTGTAAATCTATACAATAATGTTCTTGTCACCAAAACACTTCCCATAGTAAAAGAACTCTTAGAACAACATTCTTTACTAAATCGGCTTAATAATTGTCCATTGATACAATAATGGTGAAATGGAATGGGGGTTTAACTATGATATGTTGGTAACAATTTGAAGAACGATCATGCCAGAGTACTTACGTTTTGTCTTCGCTTGCTCTGCTGACCGCTCTGGGGTTGAAGTGGACTGTATTTTGAGGAGTTGACCCCGCACTGCCCTTTAGTAGATTTTACTGTGTCTATTTCACTACCGGTCTGATTTCACTTAAAACTATAGCAATGAAGAACTAGAGAGATTAGTTCTTTTACGAGCGAGAGTGTCTATCCGTCCCAGACGGTTGATCAAGCGACTCTGGCAATGAGTGTTCGCGTAAAAATCCCAACAAAAACAAAAAAAATACAAAAGAAAAGATTCGGAATTACACTGCTAATCCAAAACTTTTGTTCCAAACTAAATATACTAATCTACTAATAAATGTTAAATGTTAAATGTTAAAGACCCAGTGGCTGTACGCACTGTAGCCACTCTCGAGATCCCGTCAGAACCCGGATGGAGTTCTTCAACTCTCCCTAACTGCCATTTGAGTGGCGGTGTATTATCACTCTTAATAAGTACTAAATCGCCAACATGTAAAGACCGCGACATGTCATTCCACTTTTGACGTTGCTGCAGCGTGTGTAAATATTCGTAATGCCAACGTTTCCAAAAAACCTGATTTATTTTCTGGAGCAATTGCCATCTATTCAATCTATTACAGGGAATGTGAGTAACAATAGGCTCAGGAATAGTAGTTAACGGAGCTAAAGTGAGAAAATGTCCGGGAGTAAGGACTGATAAATCATTAGGATCCGAACTCATGGGGTATAGAGGTCGTGAGTTTAGAACGGCTTCGATCTGGGTAAGAACTGTATTGAATTCCTCATATGTTAGAATTTGAGATCCTACAATTCTTAAAAGATGCGATTTTACTGACTTCACAGCGGATTCCCAAAGGCCTCCAAAATGTGGAGCCGAAGGGAGATTAAACGCCCAAGTAATATTTTATATGCATCAACAAAATTGGTACCTTGGTCAGAGAATACATGAGAACATCTTCCTCGTCTCGCTATGAGACGTTTGAGACAACAAAGAAATGTTTCAGCTGAGAGACTAGAAGCCAGTTCGAGATGAAGAGCTTTCGTAACAAAACAAACAAAGATACAAATATAAGCCTTTTGAGGCTGAACACCTCGTCGCTTCCAAGGAGTCACAAGAAAAGGTCCAGCGTAATCAACACCGACAACTGAGAAGGGTTTGACTTCTGAGATCCGTGATGCGGGTAAATTACCCATAAAGGGTTCAAGAGCGTTAGGCTTAACCTTAAAACATCGTAAGCAATTAGAGAGAGTACGCCTAATTACTCTAGGAGCTGATAAAATCCAAAAGTGTTGAGAGATTAAAAAATACAGAGTTTGAAAACCAGGATGTAGGTTTTCTACGTGGTAATTTTCAACAATCAATTGAGTTAGGCGATGATTTTGAGGCAACAAAAGAGGAAACCTTTTGTCATACGGAAGTTCAGAGGCTTGTAAACGACCGCCCACCCTGAGGAAACCATCACTATGAATGAACAGGTTGAGTTTTCTAAGAGTTTTAGGTAAGCGTCGTTTATTTTCTATTCTGTTAAGTATATCTGAAAATTCTAGATCTTGTACTCTTTTAACTAAGATGAGAAGTGCTTGAAACAACTCGAGTGAACTGAAATGGATAAATAACTTAGAGTTAGGGTTTTTGCAATTGTATATAAAGCGTTTACAACATGCCAAAATTCTTTTGAGTTTGTTCAAAGAGGAGAAACGATTGAGTAATGTGTCAATAGAGTTTAGAGAACAGAGAGTTAAGAAAATATGTGGTTTTTCTTCTACCGTAAATTCTGTCTGAAGCAGAATATCCTTTTGAGGCCAATATTCCTTTGATAACAATAACCATGTAGGACCATTCCACCAATGTTTCTTTTCTACAAGGGATTGAGGAAACAACCCGCGACAAGCACAATCCGCCGGGTTGTCTATTGAGGGCACATAAAACCAGTATTCAGGTTTAACTTTATCCTGAATATAGGAGACTCGGTTACTAACGAAAGTTTTCCAGCGATGTGGAGAGGATTTGATCCAAGTGAGAGCTACCATTGAATCAGACCAGGCATATACCGAATCTATATACAACTTATTTTTGTAAGTATGGACAACAAATTCGATCAAACTTGATAAGAGGACAGCACCATATAATTCCAATCGAGGAATGCTAAGGGTTTTAAGCGGTGCAACTTTAGATTTTGCGTATAGTAAAGGGGCGATCAATATAGAGAAATTTAAGATAAATTACAGCAGCATATCCCAACTCAGAGCTGTCAGAAAAACCATGTAGTTCACAGGAAACGAATGAGGTCGAGGCTATTTTTCGAGGTATCATGAGATTCGAGAGAGAAGAGCATTCCTGTTTATATCGTTTCCACTTTTCACGGATATCTGGAGGAGGTGAGTCATCCCAATCACATTTTAGACACCACAATTTTTGAATGAGGTGTTTAGCAAGAAATGAAAGAGGGGATAATAATCCAAGGGGATCAGACGTCCTGGCTAATTCGGAGAGCATATTCCGTTTAGTACAAGAGAGATCTAGAGGCGTAATTTGATAGAAGAACGTATCCAAGTTTGGTTGCCACTGCAGACCTAAAACTTTCAGACTAGTGTCATCATCTGAATAAAATGACATGGGATCTAATAATCTACAATCCTCAGGAATATTTACGAGCAGTTCTGGTGTATTATCATTTACAAGAATTTGTCGATACATTTGTTGAATGTTAGCGGTGAAAACAATATAGTGGAAACGAAAACGTAAGAAAATAGAACTAATATCCTTTTGAAGTTTAGGTCCAACTAAGAGAGTATCATTTAAGGAGAGAGTATTAGATGTTTTTGCAGAGGCATCGAATACTACTCTGAGTTTCGTAGTTTTACTATTATGATTAATAACAGCATGGTGAGGAATATAGTAATAACTCCGAGGAGGAGTCTCTTCTAAAATCTTTTCCATGTGTCCTTTGTCGAGGTAATCTTGCATGAAGATTTTATAACTATCATAGAGAGAGGGCTGTGCTAAAAGACGTCTTTCCAAGGCAAGGAATCTGTTAAGTGCCAGAAATCGAGTATCAGGAAAAAGAGGTTCGAGATCACGAAAAGGAAGAGAGACAATGTATCTACCACAAGGGGTTCGAGTATGAGTGTCAGCGAAAATTTGTTCACATTTTATATCCTCCGGAGAAGAGGTAATATAGTGGGGAACTTCCTCTAACTGCCAGAACTTGGCGAGTGTGTTTTCTAATGTACAAAAAAGGAGTTCAATTTTGGAACAGAGGCATTGACTTTACCCATAATAATCCAGCCAAAAACAGTATTTAAGGCAACAGGACTGTCTATACGGCTTTGTATTTTTCCATCCTTGAGAATCATTGAGAAGAGATCTGCTCCGAACAACATATCTGTCGGACCAGGGACACCAAAATGCGTATCCGCCAAAATGAGGTTAGAGAATGAATGAGGGCTTTCAAGAGATACAAGTACTTGAGGCATATCTCCACAAATCTTAGGTATTACAAGAGCTTTAATATCGAAGGTAGGAGTTGCTTGAAATACAGGTCTTATGGTGGATGAGAGTGCAGTTGAAGTTTTCAAACCCAACTATCCAAGGCCATCAACACTGGTAGTTTCAAACCTAGTCGACGGGCACATAGCTCGGAAATGAAATTTGTTTGACTGCCGGAATCTAATAAGACCCTGATCTTTTGGTAATTTCCAAAAGCATCCAAAATTTCCACACAAGCAATAGAGAGGAGAACAACCTTTCGACTAGTACTATCAACCGTAGGTACAGTACTAGTGACTGTTTGAGAAGTAGGGGGCTGATTTTGCTGTGGAATAGCTGGAGTACTAATGTGTGAATTTGAGGTAACCGTTTTTGCAATAGTGCGAGGAGAGGTATCAAAGTGAAGTAAAGTGTGGTGTTGTTTGTGACAAACCCTGCAGCAAGAAGTGGAAGAGCACTGTCTGCCTACATGTGTGGCACCTAGACAATTAAAACACCAATTGCGCTGCTTCACTATTTCAAATCTATTTTTGGGAGACAAAGTGCTAAACGTAGGACATTTATAAATTTTATGTTCCTCGTTACAATAACTACATTTGTGTACAATACGAGAATCGGTATAGAGTTCTGCGTTACTGATTAGTGCAGTTTTAGAGAACCGTTTGATAGGTTTTACTTGTGACTGCTTCAGAGGAGGCTTAAAAACTCTTTGCAACATAGCGACCGAATCGTTAGCTTTACAATTTTTCCGGAGAAACTCATAGAGAGCTTGATACGTAGGTAATACTGATGATTCTATAGTGAGTTCAAAACTTTTAAGTAAACTATGAGAAATCTTTTTACTTAACATATTGAAAAGAACAAAGTCCCATGAATCAATGGGAAAGTTTAGATTCTTTAATACAATGAGATTGTCCTCAAAGGTGTCTAACAAAATCTTCAAATCATTATCTGAGTTAGCATTATGCGCATTAACAATGGTTTCCCAATGAACTGTACCTAAAATTCATTTATTCTGATATTTTTTCACTAATTTCTCATATGCCGCTTTGTAATTAGCAGGAGAAATTTCAAAATGCTTAATTTCCACTAAAGCCGAATCTGAAATTAACGAGAGCAGATATTGAAACTTATCCACCGGTGATAAGTCATCATTTGAATGAATGAGCGAATTATATAAACTAATAAATCGTGACCAATCTTTTATGTCTCCTGTAAACAAAGGAATATTTAACTTCGGAAGCTTCACCTTAGAAGTTTTACTTTCTTGTAGAGAACGAGCCGACACTTCCGTCTTAAATAACTCATCGTATGTGCATCTAATTGAGTAATATTTCTGATCGATAGCTTTTCTAATACCTTTTTCTTCCGAAACGTCGGGATTTTCTAAGAGAGCATAATTACTTAAGATATTAGTATGTTGACAATTAAACTCCGAGTAAAGATCTAACAAATTTTCATAACGAATTTTGAAATTAGAGCGTAAAAATACATCAGTTTTAGCCTTTTCTGCTAAACAAAGGAGTTCCGAAATTCTTTCAACTGATAAATCCCGGAGTGCTTTGGCTTGATCAATTCTTTTTTGTGCAGCCGCCGCCATCTTATTTACTTAAAAGAGAAATGAAAGCGATATTTTTTACACTGTGTGTTGTAAAAAACCGAAAACAATAACAAAAAATGAGAAGCAGAGAAATTGAGTTATTTTACAAATTCGATGCAGTCGATTTTGAATACTTTATTTCCACCAACGAGAGAGAGAGAGAGAGAGAGAGAGAGAGAGCAATAACCAATGAGAGAATAAAATAAAATATTCTTCAACTGCAACAAACTTGACCTATATTTCTACCGAGAGAATGAGAGAGAGTTGAAAAATCCGATTATGCGAATACAAACAAACCCTAATTAAGTATATCCACTATATGCTAATGACAAAATATTAAATTTTCCACAAAAATGAGCGAGAAACGATTAGCAAAATCAAAACATAAAATAATTTGTCTTGTAGCAATTTTTTTAATGAAACGTAGTGTACACGATGTTTACCATATTTGAGCGCAAAAAACAAGTCGAGTTTTAAACGAGATTCTACATTGATATTTTACTTAATTGAGGATTTTTACCGATCGCAAAAATAATAAAGGCAGTGCAAATCCGAGCTCGAAGTGGCCAATGCAATGGAATGGGGGTTTAACTATGATATGTTGGTAACAATTTGAAGAACGATCATGCCAGAGTACTTACGTTTTGTCTTCGCTTGCTCTGCTGACCGCTCTGGGGTTGAAGTGGACTGTATTTTGAGGAGTTGACCCCGCACTGCCCTTTAGTAGATTTTACTGTGTCTATTTCACGACCGGTCTGATTTCACTTAAAACTATAGCAATGAAGAACTAGAGAGATTAGTTCTTTTACGAGCGAGTGTGTCTATCCGTCTAGATGGTTGATCAAGCGACTCTGGCAATAAGTGTGCGCGTAAAAATCACCAACAAAAACAAAAAAAAATACAAAAGAAAAGATTCGGAATTACACTGATAATCCAAAACTTTTGTTCCAAACTAAATATACTAATCTACTAATAAATGTTAATGAGTCCTCAACAAATCCTAACATTTTGTACAAAGACAACATATTTTCAACTTAATGATGACTTCTACCAACAAGATTTTGGCATTGAATGGGTTCATGTCCGTCTCATGCTTTAAGCAACATTTTTATGGAAAAATTTGAAGAACAAACTATTTTCTTAAAACAGATTAAACCTTAGGTTTGGTAGCGTTATGTTGATGACATAATCGTTATTTGGGAACATTTGAGGACTTACATGCATTACTTAACGACATAATCAACAAAGAACAAACTATTGAGTTTACACTAGAACTTGAACAGAATAACAAATTACCTTTCTTAGACATTTTAATAGCCAAACCGCATTCGACATTTGAAACAGAAGTTTACAGAAAACCGACTCATACTAACAGGTATCTTAACTTTAACTCTAATCATCCAAATTCAGGAAAAATGGGTATCATCAAATCTCTATATGACAGAATAAAAACCAATTTTTCTAACATCAATAAATTCAATGAAGAAAAAACTTTTATAAATAATTTGGTCAAGTGCGAGTTGGATTCGCATACTATGGGTTCCGTACCACCTACAAGATTTGTCGGTGAATCAAAGTATATATTTTTCTAATATTCCTGTTTCAGACAAGCAGGGAATGAGTGCATTTTCTTATATTTACCCTAACATCTTTATAAGGAAGCGTTTTAAATTTATAAAAAATATACACTTTTATTTTACACACATAGACTTTTTATTTTATCTGCTACATGATTCGCCTGAATTTTATAAAAATATGTATTTAATTTTCTAATTTGTACCCCAAAATTATCATTAGACTTTTATTTTACTAAAAATCTTTTAGATAAATTATTTAAAAATACAAATAAAATTTTAGATATTGTAGTTAATCACATAATGAGCATTCTATTTCATAAATTACATGATGCGTTTGAAAATTTAATTTTTATTTTCTTAATTCTATAACTCATCCCTAAAATTAATATTGGGTTTCTCTACTAATTTTTCTTATAAATTTCAAGTGATCCCCAGCACTCCTAATTATTTTAAAAATTTTTGGTAGTATAGTTTCGGAAATAAAGCGGGAAATAAGAATTTTATATATTTTTTTGTTAATACCTTGTAAACAATTAATTTTAAAAATGTGAAAGATATATATTTGTATTCCTCATAATGAGCCGTTTAATTCTTTAATTTGTCCCCCAAAATTAATATTAGGGATTTCTTCGTATTTTCCTTTTTTATATTTTTGTTAATATCTTTAAAATAATGTATTTTAAAAATATTGTTTTCGCCCTTTCATTTGATATATTACATCATGTGTAAATAATTTTAATTTTATATTTTCCGTTTATATCTGTAATATGCCCAAAATTAATAGCAGAGGCTTGTTCTTATGTTCCTGGTGAAATTAAGGTGATGCCCTATATCTATAATTTTTTCAAAATTTTACTTCTTATAGTTTCGGAGATCAAAGGGGGGGGGGGCGATTTTTTAGTTTTTCTCCCCTATAGTCAAAATTTCTCCATGTACAAAATGTACTCCTGATCGGGTCACCAAACTATACATTGATACTAAATTTCAACCTCTTCCGTCCAGTAGTTTAGGAGAAAGAGGGAGAAATCCGGAGTGATATTATAAAAGTATACGTATATTGTATATACGGAACCATAAAAAATGTACTTTCTGAAAATCATAACCCAGAATAATTTATTAATAACGAGTTAAACAAAATCGAATACCAAAGAATCCCTAACAACCAACCCCAAACTTCACCAAGCAACACTACTCCCAAGATAATCACATTGATACAATAACTATACCATACATACAGGGTCTCTTAGAAAGACTAAAAAGAGTGGGAAACAGATATAATATTAAAACATCATTTAAAACCAGAAATACACTAAAATAAATTATATCAAAAACAATACCAAAAAACACAACTCAAAATACAATAAATTGCCTTTATAAAATTTCTTGTGCATGTAATAAATTCTATATTAGAGAAGCCTCTAGACTTCTAAATGTTCGAATAAACAAACACAAAAATTACATAAAAAAATGACAGTTTGAAAAATCCTAAATTTGTGAAAATCCCTGGGACCTTGGTCATAAAATGCAGTTTCAAATTCAGTTATATTACAAAGAACAACACAACACCAAAAGAAAACTAAAAGATTCTGCTTTAATTTTGTTAAATAAAAACGATTGTATCGCTCCTACCTCACTACAATCGATTGAATTGTAGTATCTGTAGGCCTCTAAATGTTCGAATAAATGATCTCAAAAATTATATAAAAAAACGACAGTTTGAAAAATCCAACATTTGTGAACTTGCTTGGGACCTTGGTCATAAATACAGTTTCAAAATTCAGTTATTTTATACAAAGAAGAACACAACATCAAAAGAAAACTAAAAGAGTCTGCTTTAATTTTGTTAAATGAAAACGATTTATCCTACCTCCGTAGAATTCAATCGTTCATGGTTGCCGATGATTAAGGAAGAAATTGCTAATGGTCTTGTCCTTGTGAACAACCCAATATCGGGATAGTTCGTAAGGTTTTTCCTAGGTTTTCCTTTAATTTAAACTTATTATAACGATGAAATTGTATGTGGTCTCTAATAGCTGAATCAACAAAATTCAGGCACTTTATTATTACATGATCTTTAGAAGTTTCTGTGCTACCCAGTATATTATCAAATAAAATTCTCTTAGTTATGTCAGAAGTCAAATAATAGATATTGTCAAACATTTTAATTTTACATTTTAGAATTGTGTCTTTTTTATTGATGGTTTCTTAACCATTGACAACGGGGTCTGACCTGGACCCCGAAACATTTGGAATATACAGCAATATTCGTAACTTGGTGGTGTTATTTCCCAAAAAGTACTTAAACATTAAAAAATATGACAGAAATATCATTCAGAAAACAATGTCAAACATGTCAAAAACCCCAAAAAAGTCAAAAATGTCAAAAATATCAAACATTTCAAACATCTCAAAAATCTTTAAAATCAGAAATATCTAAAAAAAATTTTAAAATCTCAAAAATCTCGAAATTGCCAAAAATGTCTAAAATTAAAAAGGGGAAAACCACACTATCAAATATCAAAATATTAATCTTGTCAAATTGTCATATTAAATCTCATATAAATGATTTTTTTCATACAATTTAAACATGTTGGGATCTAAGAATTACTAGTTAAATATAGGGTGTGATGAAAATCTATATAAAAGGCGTAAAACTCAAAGTTATATCAGAAGTTTGATATCGACATCTATTAAGAAGTTTCTGAAAATTATAAGACATGAACTAATATCTGTTGATAAGATAAGTAATAATAACAGAAACCTTTTTGTAGTTTATATTTTTGATAAATAAATAAGCTGGACTATATTTTGTAATAACGTAATTATGGCTGTGAATAAAAAAAGCAGCGATGTGCGTCAGTTGGATTCAAAAACTGAGAAAAAATGTTGTACCACAAGTTTGCCATCGTCATCTACTAATAAAATTGCCAGTATTTGTATGAAAAGTGCAGAAAACTTTTTATTGACACAAACTTGGATTAGAACTTCTAATATGAAGCGACATCTACTAATGAAAATTTGAAAACTATAATAAATGATAAAACATTCATTTGTAGATATAATAAGTATATAATAAAGTAATTAAGTTGTTATTGTTTTATTTTTCTACTGTCACTCTAGTGATTTGTAATAACATATGGGTTAAAGGAATTTTATGTCCTAAAACTTGGGCCGATTTCATGAAACTTTTAGCATGACTTTGACCCTGGACTGATACAGATTTACAAATAAATCAGGTAGGTGGTGCTACGATCGGGTTCTAGTATCTTTAAATTTATTAACACTAATTAGTGGGAACTTTTGGTGTGTCACATATTTATAAAGACAAAGTTTTGTACCCTAACACCTAGCAATTTTATATTTAAATAAAACATACATTTGTTTACCCTTTGTGGGGCGGGCCAGGTATACATCAGGAAAGGTTTTTTATAAATACAATTTTTAGAGTTTTTAGTTGTGTTTTGTGACTTTATTTTTCATATGATTCATTTTAGTATTTTGAATGAGGTTTTAACATTATACCTTATATAGCTGTTCATTAAATACGCTATGGGGCTGTTCATTAAATGCGTTTGCCTGCAAGGAGATAGGGATGTGGGGGTTATGACTTACTGGGACAGGATGCAACCATGGGGGTGGGGGCTTAATAAATGTGACGTTCGCAATTGGCTAAAAATTATTAGTTTATTTTTCTAGCCTTTTTTTATTAGCACATGCGCAGTTGGCTTGCAACTCGCTCTCAAACATTCTATGAAAAAGTGTGCAGATCACGCAGGGTATATGCAAAATGTTAAATGAATCATATCTGTATAATGTTATTCAATAAATGTATGAAAAAATTCCCTTTGATATATAATTTACCCTCGTAACTATTTTGCTGGCTTTAATTGTAAGAGTTTTGAAACAAAGACGATTACATTATCACAATTAATTTATTCGACGGTTTTAAAAGGAAAAAACTTTAGAAAGGAAATAATGAGTCAGAAAATAGGAAATTAAATACAACAATATAATTATGGTTAATTCATTAATATTAAAGTATAGTTAAGAACTATGAAGTTAGTTAACTAATGAATAAATTTAAAAAGTTTATAATGAAAATTATAGTCTGATATCATTTTTTTGTAAAATGTTTAGAAAAAAGTCGACAAATATAATTTTTTTCTCAAATTTTCATTGATTTTTGCTTATAACTCTTTTTCTTATGGTTGTACGACTAAAAGTTAATTGACAAAAGTTGTAGACAATTTTATTTGCAACAAAAATGTTAAATAATTTTTTTTTGTAAGATCTACATATAGTTTGTCATATAAACCAAACAAACCATTAGGACCAAGATGTCGGCCGTGAGGTTGCAATCCCGCAAACTTGAATTTAACTTAAAACTAACCCCCTTTGATATCTAAAAAATAAAATTGCGTCCTATGACAAAGGCACGCTAAGCCCTAAAAAATTTAACATTTCAGTGGATTAATTATTCTCCTCGCTGGGCTATCTGCAGACAGTTTGACAGTTGGCATAGCATTCCTATTAGGGAAAGAATCAAAGCGATTTGAAATGAATGTCAGTTCGAACCCAGTAGTAAAATAAAATGAGGGGAATGTGCTTCTCCCACCAGTACATTTCATGTAATTCCGAATACCAAAATGCAGGCTTTCAAACTGATTTTACATACAATAAAATAAAACTAAATTTATGAGGGATGGTACTCAAAGAACTAATAATTAATATGTTCCTTTCAGATGGTTAAAATATTAATTTAGCGCAAAATGGGAGCATTATAAACTTCACATAAAATTAAAAGCCCTGGAAAATAAATCAGATTTGCAAGAAAACCTTCTGAACTGTACATTTAAGATTTTTAGCAGTTATTTACTTCATCGAAAGTAAATATTCTACCGAGCTTCAGAATTTCAACTTATCTTATACAACAACTATACACGTTTGAAAATTGCATTTTTTTAGTTTTTTTCCAAATAACTCAATAACGAATCATTCAATCGGCTATGTGAACCTATCATTTAGTCGCTGCTGAAATTAAGTATAAAACAAAATTACTTTGGACACTAGAACTTTCCATTCAGTTGCTGAAAAGTTACAGAAACTGCTTAAATTCCGATTTTTGCAACTTTAAACACTCCGTATAATTAATTAAGGAATAAGAATTTATTAACAACCGTTTTTATGTGTTAAGCTATATATATTGTTCAAGAAAAGCCAATCAAACACCTGTGGAATTTTTGCAATTGAAAATTCTAACTTCCCTAGGATAACAGTTTTGCACCCTAACACTAAACCTTTATTTTAAATACTCAACTGTTGTTGAAACGGCGTTGAGTGTTTTAAATAAAGGTTTAGTATTAGGGTGTAAAACTGTTTTTTTTTTTCATTTTTTACAATTGCGAATCTGTCAAATACTAAATTTCATTTGTATGTATCACTAGCCGTTACCCGCGGTTTCATTCGCGTATGGAAAGTAGAATTCTGTGCAAAAAGAAATAGCTTATGAAACATATGGGCTATCCAATATAACAATTTCTTTCAACTTTGTTGAACCACTTAACATAACTATAAATCTACCAATCCCGAATACATTTCACCTAAACTGCAAGTGCTTATGGCCCACATTATATAAAAATTTTATTCAACATTTTTAGAACCACCTTGTATAGTTGTAATTCTGCTTCACCCTATAGTGCAACCATCCTGTATATGCTATTGTTTATTTGTCACCCAATATAACACTTTTTAATTACCTAATTATTGTTCTACTCCACCCTATACGCTATATAACAATTATTTCTGATAATTTTGAGCCACTACGTAAATTATAATCTTAACATGCCTTTATATGCAACTTTTTAAAATTGTGTTCAACACAATATATAAATAAAATATTGCATCGCTCCATGTTTCAGGTATTTAATATAGCAGCATGCAACTGTTCCTGGTCTCCCTTAAACAACTTTTTGTTAATATTTTTTAATCCACCCTGTAAGTCTATAATTCTTCTAAGCCCCGATCTTAACCACCTATATTTACAACAACTTATGGGCCACCCAATATAACATTTTTTGTAACACTAAATTCACACAAATTTGCACAATTTTTTATCCACACTATTTAACTATAATTCAACTCCACCCTCTATTTGAACCACCTTGTATGTGCAACTAACTTATCGGCCACCCAGTGTGACATTTTTTGTACCACCCTGTATAAATATAAATCTATCAATTCCCAATTTATTTAATCAAAAGTGCAACTGCTTATGGAGCACCCTATATAACATTTTTAGAGATTAAACTACTTAACTATACTCCTCCCTATATTTTAATTATCATAGCTGTACAACTGATTATGAGCTACGCTATTTCACATTTTTTCCTTATATTTTTTGAAAGCACAGTATGAAATATAATTTCTCTTCATTTAATCCATCTTTCCTTTGCAACTGTTTCCAACCTTGTTTGAATCACACTGTGTAACAATAACTTGACTTCGCCCTATATTTCAGGTACTCCATATATGCAACAGCTCATGCTCTACCCTATATAAAAAAATTTTTCCAACTTTTTTACCCACACTGTATAATTATTATTACACTCCATGCTATATTTCAACAACTTTGTATATGCATTTTTTCACCACTCTGTATACTTAGAATTCTTGTCCACCCTATATTTCATCTATCCGGTATATGAAACAGCTTGTGGATCATAAAATTCGTTTATAATACTTTTTAAACCGTTCTGTATAGCTGCAATCATACTTTGCTATATATTTCAACTATCCTATAATATGCTACTTGAAAACTTGTGCACTACCTGTGGATATAAAACAATTTAATTACCACCCTATAAACTATAATTCCACTCCATCTTATATTTCAACCAACCAGAATAAACTACTGCTTCTAACATTTTTTCAACAACAACTCATTTCATTACTTTGATAATGGCTCAAGAAAATTCAAATATCCTACCTGCTTACATAACATATTTTTTATCCACTATGTATAAATATATTTCAATTTTATCCTTTTTTCACCCACATTGTATATGCAACTACGTATGACCCTAACAATATAAGATTTTGTTATCCAACCTGCATATATGTAATACAGCTCCACCCGTTTTCAACTACCTGATATATACAATTGTTTAGGTCCACTCAATATATCTTTTTCGAAGTACCTCGTATAACTTCCCCCTTATTTCAACCACATTTTACGAGTATATATGCAGCTACTTACAGGCTAGGTGACCTTTTTTTTCAAGAATTCTTAAATACGTAATTCTACCCCTCTGTAAGTTTTACCTATCCTTTAATATGGAACAACTTGTAAAATTACATTTGATATATCAGTTGAATTTTTTTTTTAAGCCAAACATGTTACATATTCCGAATTATGAATAGAAGCAATGCTGATTCAAGTATCTATTATTAGGTGCATGCGCTGGAACCAATTGACTAATTGTGTATTACCGAACATGGTATTAGTTTTTTGGCTATATCTACCGTTTCTGTCAATGTAGGGAAATAAAATGTATACCAGATTTTAAGTCAAACTCTAAGCTTTGCAACAATAAAAGGTTCTACAAAAACGGTTCAGTAGTTATTACCTAATGAGGTAACAAACAAACAAACAAACAAACAAACAAACAAACAAACAAACAAACAAACAAACAAACAAACAAACAAACAAACAAACAAACAAACAAACAAACAAACAAACAAACAAACAAACAAACAAACAAACAAACAAACAAACAAACAAACAACAAACAAACAAACAAACAAACAAACAAACAAACAAACAAACAAACAAACAAACAAACAAACAAACAAACAAACAAACAAACAAACAAACAAACAAACAAACAAACAAACAAACAAACAAACAAACAAACAAACAAACAAACAAACAAACAAACAAACAAACAAACAAACAAACAAACAAACAACAAACAAACAAACAAACAAACAAACAAACAAACAAACAAACAAACAAACAAACAAACAAACAAACAAACAACAAACAAACAAACAAACAAACAAACAAACAACAAACAAACAAACAAACAAACAAACAAACAAACAAACAAACAAACAAACAAACAAACAAACAAACAAACAAACAAACAAACAAACAAACAAACAAACAAACAAACAAACAAACAAACAAACAAACAAACAAACAAACAGACAACTACAATTTTATAACAGTATAGATTATAATTCCATCGAAAACGAGGTCGGCACTATATCTTGACCCTTCTTTTTGAAATATGCAATTCTTGTTCTTAAATACAAAGTATATACTTGGAAACCAGCGACTACTATTTTTGTCACATAAAACATTGCCGTTGTGTAATAATCCAATTTGTACAAAATTGATAAATTTAATTGCAGTGGGCTCAGGAGTAGGATCCTATAAATATTTTTTGTTTGTTTGTTGTACACATTTATGTAAGAACAGAAATTTATTTTTAGTAATAAACCAATATTTACATATCAATAACTGTTTTATTTTATTTTAATAACCTTTGTTGAAACACAATAGTAAAAGGAATGAATTCCGACATCCACAAGTTTCAGGATGTCGGAATTCATTTCGCGATAAAATATTAAATTCAGTTATATGTACTATATACATAAATAATTATTTGAGAATTCAATCAGTTGAGGGGAGCGCAACTGATGAAGGTTCTTGTATACAAACAATATATTGTCTTGTGTTCAATGGATTGAAACCTCTTAAAAAGTTAGTATCAGTTAGGAATAATTTTTAACCTTTCCTAGCAAGCACGCTATGTTTGTTTTCTGAGTACAGGAACAAAATAGAATGACGGCAGCTCAGAATTTCCCATTTACATAAGGTGGAAATAATGTAAACACCAAAAAAGCAATCCAACAAAGATAATATATAACGCGCTAGTAGACACTCAAGGAATCCCTGTACATAACACAACATTGACAATTTTAGAATATGTAAACAAACGGATCACTCATTGCATATGTGGCGCCTGGAAAAAAACGAAAAAATCTTTAAGTTTAAATGCCTATTCACCCCAAAAAGAAAATATTTGATGATTATTTTCTATTCCTGCCTTCAAATGGTTATGTAAAATGGAAACTGAGAAATAGATATTATACGAAAAATTTAAGTGGCACAAAGGTCTATGGATGATCAGACTAATAGCGAAAAACTGAAAAAGACTAAAGTGAATAAGAAATACCCTACATGTAGATGATGCTGACAGAATAAAATCCCTTAAACGGTGGATATTCGACAAAACGACAGTTGATCAAAAAAATTACTCGTTGGTATTCCAGGAGTGTTAAAAGACTACGGAAACGTCCCCGATATAAGAATTGATTTTGATATTAGAAATGCAGCAAATATAATCTGGTCCCAAAGAGGTAACAATACGATCACTTGGAAAGAAATGGGAAACCAATATCATTTGGTTTTAACTAACTCGAGCAACATGAGGCCGAGCATTATCTTGTTGAAATATAGGATCCATGAGCCGATTAACATTCGAACCGAGCGGACGTGTTCTCTGTGAGCTCCGCAATTGTATTATTATTTACCAGTTATATCGCTGTATAAAGGTGAATGTGTTAATTCTCTCGTAATATCGGATCAACTACACGGCTCTGCAACCATCCACCCCGTCCAGTGCGTTTATGCATCAATTCATATCTACGCAGCGACTTAAGTGTTAATGCAACAATCTAACCATCGAATATTAAGAAACGATTATCTACCGTTAATAAGACTCCAAACATCAAATTCTCCGTCTCAGTTCTGAACAGTGCATTGATTACAATTAATAACTTTTAATGACACAATTAAAATTAATCAATGTAGTTGCTAGTGATAATAAAAGGAGAAAAAAAATCCATACAATCTAAAAAGTGAGTAAACAAAATAGTTGTGCCAGCCAGCCCGAAATCCTGATTCGGCCACGAGTATACACGACAAGGTTCGAGCAAGTGGTTTTCGAACTAATATAAATTCGCACCTATGACGTGCGTACATAAGGAGGCCAATTACGACTGTCTAATTACTGACCCACACAGTACCACCCCCCTACAAGTAAGGGACCGCCATTACAACTAAAAGAGGTATTTTCATCTTGTGTTGTGTGTTCAGTGTAGTTTCGTCAATAAAACAGTACTTTGTGTATTAAATTAACCTTATTTCATTCAAACTTGTCTAAAATAATATTTTACCGTTTCCTATGTAAAAAAATGACGGCACACGAGTATAAGCGTTGAGTCTATATATGTATGAAATACACTAAAATAGTTGTCGGCGAACTGTTATCTACAAAACAAAAATTCTTTTATTTATCAAAAATTTCAACTCATTTTGGCTCAAAATCAACCGAATACTTATAACTGCCTGTCTTAATTAAAAAAATATTTATATATATATATATATATATATATATATATATATATAGTAACTATGAATGCCGAATTTAAAAAAACTCTGAAAAATTTTAATTGTATATATTTTATTTTTATTTTATTTTGCCACTGTTTTTTAACCTTAGGGCATTTTAATCTATATTATACTATGTATTCGCGTGATGTCTGAACTTAGAACTGGTTAGACACTTTCAAACCGAGAGTGAGTTTAATACGGTGCATCTATACAATTATCTTGATAAAGTCTCTTTCAAGGTCTTTTTCTATCGTTGCAATTATCTGCTCCGTGGTATAGTTGTACTACACTTCCCCACTTTGGAGAATCTTCCCTGCATTGTGCTGCGTTTTCCCCATAACACCGTTTTTTTTTCTTTAAAATTTCAAATAGTCCAAAGAAAATTCTAGGATTATTTCGGTGTTCTTTAGTTCTTTAATTCCCCTCACTTGTTAGTTTTCTATTTATTTTCGTCGGTGCCTTATGGATGCTAATGCAGAAATACACCTTTGCCCTTGCAGTAATAATTATTCATCGAAAAAATCTTCGAAACCACCAACGAAGATCTCGCGTCTTCAAATTTAACGAAATGCATCAAATGCATAAAGAAGTGTTCGAGAGGACATTCAATTGTGGGAAGCGCAACTGATGAAGGTTCCCGACCAGAAACAATATATATTATATTTATATATAATATATATTGTCTTGCGTACAAAGGAATGACACCTCGAAGAGAGTATTCAATATCTCTGACAGGTGAAGTAACCTAAAAATTTTATCGTGACATTCTGTCCTAGAAGTTAAGGGAGAACAGTAATTACACGGAACGGCTCCAGATTCGGAACCTCTGTGTACTGATTCTCTTGAAAATCCTAGATGTCGGTCTTACATCTCGCGTCTTCAAATTTAACGAAATGCATCAAATGCATAAAGAAGTGTTCGAGAGGACATTCAATTGTGGGAAGCGCAACTGATGAAGGTTCCCGACCAGAAACAATATATATTATATTTATATATAATATATATTGTCTTTCGTACAAAGGAATGACACCTCGAAGAGAGTATTCAATATCTCTGACAGGTGAAGTAACCTAAAAATTTTATCGTGACATTCTGTCCTAGGAGTTAAGGGAGAACAGTAATTACACGGAACGGCTCCAGATTCGGAACCTCTGTGTACTGATTCTCTTGAAAATCCTAGATGTCGGTCTTACATCTCGCGTCTTCAAATTTAACGAAATGCATCAAATGCATAAAGAAGTGTTCGAGAGGACATTCAATTGTGGGAAGCGCAACTGATGAAGGTTCCCGACCAGAAACAATATATATTATATTTATATATAATATATATTGTCTTGCGTACAAAGGAATGACACCTCGAAGAGAGTATTCAATATCTCTGACAGGTGAAGTAACCTAAAAATTTTATCGTGACATTCTGTCCTAGGAGTTAAGGGAGAACAGTAATTACACGGAACGGCTCCAGATTCGGAACCTCTGTGTACTGATTCTCTTGAAAATCCTAGATGTCGGTCTTACATCTCGCGTCTTCAAATTTAACGAAATGCATCAAATGCATAAAGAAGTGTTCGAGAGGACATTCAATTGTGGGAAGCGCAACTGATGAAGGTTCCCGACCAGAAACAATATATATTATATTTATATATAATATATATTGTCTTGCGTACAAAGGAATGACACCTCGAAGAGAGTATTCAATATCTCTGACAGGTGAAGTAACCTAAAAATTTTATCGTGACATTCTGTCCTAGGAGTTAAGGGAGAACAGTAATTACACGGAACGGCTCCAGATTCGGAACCTCTGTGTACTGATTCTCTTGAAAATCCTAGATGTCGGTCTTACATCTCGCGTCTTCAAATTTAACGAAATGCATCAAATGCATAAAGAAGTGTTCGAGAGGACATTCAATTGTGGGAAGCGCAACTGATGAAGGTTCCCGACCAGAAACAATATATATTATATTTATATATAACATATATTGTCTTGCGTACAAAGGAATGACACCTCGAAGAGAGTATTCAATATCTCTGACAGGTGAAGTAACCTAAAAATTTTATCGTGACATTCTGTCCTAGGAGTTAAGGGAGAACAGTAATTACACGGAACGGCTCCAGATTCGGAACCTCTGTGTACTGATTCTCTTGAAAATCCTAGATGTCGGTCTTACATCTCGCGTCTTCAATTTTAACAGTCTTGGAAAGATTTAAAGTCCACCCTAATATTATAAAATTTATTATGGCCACTCTTCAAGATGCACATACTTACATCCAGATAGGTAATAATGATAACATCAAAATAAAATTAAACAATGGCGTCAAACAGGAGGACCCTTTGAGTACCTGTCAATTCAATCTTTTCTTTGACGAGCCACTTGTCCAGCTGCAAGAAGAAAATCCACCTGCAGCCAATTATATCGAATGTAATTGTCTCGGGTATGCTGACGATCTTGTGCTTATTTCTGGGTCCACAAAAGAAACCAATAACCTCTTAAAAAAGGCCAATAAACTCTTCAACAAAGCCGGAATATCCCTTAACACCGACAAGTCTTTTGCCCTTTCCCTTCGCGCTGTGCCAAAGGAAAGGAAACTTTTTAGTATAACCAAAAGCTTATTTTTTGTCAACGGGAAACCCATTCCACAAGTGGGGATGGACACCCTAAAATATCTAGGGCTTCGCTATAATCGGATGGTGCCGAACTTCCTAACGTTGATCTCCTTCTGACCCAAATCTCGCGTATTCGTAGATCCCCTCTCAAACTTTCCCAAAAATGCATTATCCTTAATTCCTATCTTGTCCCGCCATGGATTAGTTCCTTACAAAAGATCTATGTCACAAAAAAACTTCATAAAGAAGCTGACAGACTAATCCGTCGTCCTGTCAAGACTGTCCTTCATCTTCCCTCCTCCACAACTAACCCTTTCCTTTATGCACCCAAACGAGGTGAAGGTCTTGGCATTTTCCCCTTCGCGTTAAAGGTTCCACAAATTATGGCCAGGAGATTGTCAAAAATTATGTCCCACATTCCACCTATAGTCAAATCCTTCACCGAACACCACATTGGTAAAATCAAGTCTTTAACTAATCTACATACAACCAGCGCTATAACCAGTAGTTTAATAAATGACTGGTCTGGGAATGGAATCAAACAATGTGCCTCCTCGAGTGCTTCGAGTTCTTGAATAGCCAACTCTCCCCCACTTTGGTCAGGAAATAGCTATGTTAAAGCTATTCACCTCCGCGGTAACCTATAACCGTCAGTGGACCTGCCTTACAAACCTAAAGAACAACGAAACTGCCGCGGGGGATGTAAAAAACGCGAGTCCAAGTGCCATATTTTACAGGGATGCTACATTACCCACGGCACTCGAATAAAACGACATAACAACATCGTTAATATCATCGAGGATGTCGCCAAAAAGAGTGGGTGGGAAACTGAAGTCGAGCCGAGGTTTAGAGCAGACTCTGGGACCCTAAGAATTCCCGACCTTATTATCAACAAAGGCCTACAAACCATTATTAATGAAGTAGGTGTTTTCTGGGAAGGGCCTCGTTCGCTCGCCGAAAGTTATAGACTGAAAAAGAAGTATTATGAAGAACCTGACTTCACAAACAAAATTATGGCAGTCAAGAATTCCACTGACGGTAAAGTCTACCCTATTATTATTGGAGCTAGGGGTATTTGGTGTGGCAATAACGGTGCTCTTCTCACTATTCTAAATTGCAACACTATTTCTTTTAAACGTAGACTGATCCATAGCGTCATCGTAGGCTCGTTATCTTGTCATTACTTCTTCAACAAAGCCGTATGGAGATGAATATTCATCAATCTTTCCCTTTAATTTGCCCTTTATTCATTTACATTGTGTGCTATGCCATTTTCATCTATTTTCTTTCTTTTTAAATAAATGATCCTATTAAAATTTCTTAGTTGTCAAATTTCTGTTCATTTGTTATCCGCCATGTAAATTCCATAAGGCGATCCTGTTCCAAACGTTCGCTCGCATCGTCGGTAAACTCAGCTCTCGTCTCTCCGGTGTAGCGCGGTTAAGATATTTTTTGTTAGAATGTATTGTAATGTTGATCGCCCAATTGTTTTGTATATTATGTCTTTTAAACTGATATTTCTGTCATTTTAATTTATATTTTTACTGTTATCATGTACATTTTTACATAACTTTAGATAGATTATTTTGTAATATTATAATTATACTGATTAGGGTTATAGGATTCTCATGTTTGTTTAGATAGGTTTTGTCACTTAGGTTAACGACACATAAGAACAGTTTAGCTGTTCATAAAATTGTAAACCCTACACCCGGGTAACAGGATGGCTGAAATGTCTTTTATGTATCTCTGTAAAATATATACATTTTATTGAATAAAGAATTTTTAAGAGAGTGGAGTATATACGGCTCCATTACTTCCTGAAGATAACTAAATGTGAACTACTTCCAAATAGCACCCCATAACATAATGCCTACTGTCAGGTGTCCATGTCACTCAACATCAAACTGAGGTCGACTTTTTTCTCCTCGACGTCGTCTAACAATCCTTCGGCCATCATGTCCACTCAAGCAGAATCGAGATTCATCAGAGAAGAAGACCTGATGCTATTTCACATTCCAATGTGTCGTTCTTTGCACCACTGTAGTCGTTGCCGTCGATTCTCAGCGGTCAGGGGTAGAACAAGATGGGGTCGATAATGTTACAGTCCAGAAGACCTTATATGGCGGGAAACCGTTCGCGCACTTACAAGATGGCCTTGTTCTCTTAATCACTCATCAGCCAAAATTGGAGTTGTCGAACATTGGTCTCTAAGTGCCATACGTCTTAGATGCCGATCTTGACCTTCATTCATACTCCTTATCGATTTCTCCAAATGAAAAACCCTCCAACCTTTAACTAATAAAAATTTCTGTTTGTTGATTATTGCTGTGGTTGCCTAACCCTGCAGCTCCTATAGGTTGATAGCAAATCTGATTTCGTTACGCTGGGTGGCCTAGTCACATATTCACACTATCTCGGAGAAAATGGCACTCAACAGAAACATTCACCAGTAGCAACATTGATGATTAAAACCAAGAATGATACTGTACAGACAAAGAAAATAGACATGTAATAATAAAAAGTAAATTTTATATTTGTTTTTGAAGTTTTGCTAAACTTGGGAGCAAACATTAGTGTGGCGGTATATGTAACTATCGTGAGATTGTATTCATGAACTTAATATACAGTGAGGACGCGTCGGTTGGAACAAATTCATTTAAAGTGCAGGTGTGCGTTTTTTGGAAAAACGCTCGAACACGTCGTTTTTTTTGGACCGCGGTTTTTGAGATGATAAACTCATTTATACAGGGTGAGCCAGAAATAAATTGCGACCATCAACATCATTTTTTCAAATAGAAACATTTGTTTTTTATTTTATTTTTGAATTCTGCATTGATTTCTAAGTATTTTTCTTGTACAATGTCCTATACCGAAAATTAACAGTTATTAAAAAACTACATTTCTTTCAAAATTGAAGAAAAAAATATCAACATATCAAATTAAATGTTCAAATTATTGACCATTAACTTCCTAACAGTTTTCAAATTCTCATAACAATTCAGTTAGCGTTTGTGGCAGGATTCGTTGTATTTCGGCCCTAATTCTATTCTTTAATTCCTTGGTATTTTCCAGCTTATTAAATTTTCGATGTTACGTAACCCCAAAGATAAAAATCTAACCGGCTTAGATCTGAAGACCTAGTTGGCCATTCGATATTCCTTCCAATCCATCTATTTGAAAAAATGTTGTCAAGATAATCTCGCACTGTTCGCATTTAGTGCGAGGGCGCTCCATCCTGTTGAAACCATACCTAATCTGTATATTGGGGTTCTCACCATTCGGGTAAAGATCTGTTAAACAGGGTAAAATGTCATTTTATATTAGGTCTAAATACTTTTCCGAGTTAACTGTTGCCTCAATAAAAAAGGACCCACAATTGAAGTACCCACAATTCCGGCCCATACCTTAACTTTCTTGGAAAACTGTCTATGATTTTCCATAATCCAATGTGGGTTTTTAGATGCCTAATATCGAAAATTTCATTATTACGCAATATCTACTTTCCGGTCCAAATCATCTTCAGTAAGTTCCTGAACTAAACTTAGATCATCTACCCTCTAGATATAGCTTGTCATGCACAAATGTCGTGGTAATACTAAAGAGCGAGAGGGCAATAGAGAGTGCAAGAGGCTATTTCAATCGGTTGGAAGCTGCTTCCAATGAAATACGATGAGCATATTGTGCATTGGCTGCTTCGCCAACTAAGTGAAATACTTACTCTCTCTATGGCCCTCTCTTTCTAGTATTGCCACAATTTTATGCATGACATGCTATATCTGGAAGAGTTAAGTAACCTCGAGTACCTAAGACGGCTGCGTAGAGGCGCACTCTAACGGTTGATTAGTTAACAGCGTAACCTGGCACTAGCATCCAAACTATTAGGTAATGAACCCACAACTTTCAGTTTGCAGCAATGCCATAGTTTAGATCTCGGTATAAACCAGTGCGCCGTCAAGCACAGTTTGTAGATGACGTACCTTAAACGATGCAAGAAAAGTATAGTTTTAATGGTAGTTATTTAGAGTTTTGTTTTCAACAAAGGTCGTAAAGCATTTTGGGAATGTAGAACGTTGAAAAAGAAACAGTATTAGTTAGTACGTCGAAGTCGTCGATTTTTGGGAGCAACGTTTATGAAACGATTAATGTAATTGAAGTTCTTTTAGTTCAAAAAGCATTGTTTATAAAGCATCGTGAATGGAAAACAATTGCTGGAAGAAATGTGATGAAAGTTAATAAAGCTTTTATAAGTAGAATTTTCTTGGAAAATGGCGTCAGTCGGCCATTGCAGTTTGAACATTAGAGAAACGAGTACTGTTGTAGAACTTAGTAAGACTCAATACAATGTTGTATGGTGAAAATTGTAATTATCGAAATTGAATAAAATTGAATTTTGTTACTGAATGTACTCGCAATTACGAAGGAAATAACAGATTGTGTTACTACGCTCGTAGGCATAGTCCGTATTCGAGCTGGAGTAAAGCAGTAGTTCTCGAATATAAACATGGTCAGATTCGAACCCGATTCGTAAACATGGTCATTCGAGATGGAAATAGTAAGAGCCTCTTCGTAAGCATGCTACTAACGAGCCAGATTAAAAGGTTTGTTCCTACCTGCAGTTTCCGAACTGCCATGAAACTGTCACAAAATCGTCTGCATTGAATGTGTGCGCAACTGCGACTTTAGCACCGTTCAACGTATTACCATTGTATAGTCACAAAAAATATTAGTTGGAACGGTTTTCTGACAAGTTTGTGATCTGAACTCTGTGACCAGCATTCCTTAACCTTAATGTATTGACAGTTTCTACTGCGCATGATTAATAAGAATTACCAAACGATTCTTGCTCTTCACCAAGGATTGAAATGACGATGCAAGAATCGGTACTTCATTTGGTTGGAACACAATGCATCGTTTACTGAACCGTCATAACTTGGTTGGAATAGGTTTTCTTGAATGCGCATGACGGTGATCGTCACATGTACTGTTTCGCATCGGGTAGGAACAAACCTAAAGTAACACGTCCTTCCGTAAAAAATAGGATTGAGAACGTTTTGTTGAAATCTGTTTAACTAGTTTTCATCAAGTTAAGTTGACTAAGCTATGACTATCTTCTAATATCTCAAATGTTATGTGTATACACAAACTTAATTAAAGCGAATACCGTTTTTATCAAATAAAAATTGTCTTTGTGTAATAACCGAATTTCCACGATTTTGATAACGATAATTATGTTATAGAGGGATCAGAACTATGATCCTACAATAGTTTTTTACTGATACTACTACCGGCATTTCGACATCTATTTGTCTCTTCCTCGAAACCTTACAATTATTGTGATAGTAATTTACTGACTCATAGTCAGTAATACACTAGTTATCTAATTATAATGACGCAACTATTTGTTAGCCAATTTTTTCAAAAAATACAACTTTTGAAAATAAAATTAATAGTAGAACAAAATCAACTTTCCATTTATCAATGCTCAGTGAAATATTGTGGCCATCATTGTGCAAATCAATATACAGTATGCATGTAAAATGTGGAACATACCTAATAATTTAATAATGCCCAAATTTAGACATAAATAAATTTTTCATAACAGCATTATGTTGGAAGACTGACCGAGTACCAACGAGGGGTCAGGAACAACAGAATAGAAAGGCTTGTCAAGACTATCATGGACAACAACCGAATACACTCCCAGTGGGATGGAGAAAACATTACATCTCAGCTGTGTCTGGACAGTCTACGACAAAAGCTGTCCGTCTACACAAGTCGATTGAGAAGGTACAAAACTAGTAACCAAAGGAAACTAGACAGCACACTTTTCCGACGACAATCAGAAAAAGGGTTATATAGAAAACTTAACAATATCAAGAATAATGAAGCCCCTAGTTACCCCAGTAAAGCAGATATCGAGGAATTCTGGAAAACACAGCTTTCCACAACAATCTCCTATAACTCCAGAGCCAGCTGGATTAATGAGGAGGAGGCTGCATTTCAGAACTGTGATGCCATGCTACACCAACCATTTACAACGGAAGACACATCCAATATAATGAAGCACCTCCATAACTGGAAAGCACCAGGACCAAATGGTGTACAAAATTACTGGATAAAGAAACTGTACGCAACCCTAACACTAACAGCCCTTATAAATGACGTAATTACCCACCCACACAAGATGCCTAGTTTCCTTGCGCATGGTGCTACATACCTCTTACCAAAGGGCAACCTATGTGCACCGGACCCAGCAAAATACCGACCTTCCCTTCCAACCTTATACAAACTCATAAAATCGTCCATTAATCATCGCATTTTCAAACATTGTAGCTGAACAACATAATTACTCAACAACTAAAGGGATGCGCGAAAAATTCGATGGACTGCAAAGAACAACTGATAATTGATTCCTTTGTCTGCAATCAAGCTCACGCCAAACAACGAAATCTCTACATGGCATATGTGGACTACAAAAAGGCATTTGATTCAGTTCCACATGATTGGCTCATTCAGGTGCTGAAACGCTATAAAGTAAATAATTGTATTGTTAACTTTTTAGATCTGTCGAACGTACAACGTTGCCACGGTATGAAGGAGGAAGAGGATTGGCAGATATAGGCAAGTTACGTGATCAACAAATGTGTAATCATTTCCAGGAACTCGCAGAATTTTCTGATCTACACAAAGTCATATGTCAGGTTGATGATTCAACACCTCTGCGACTAACAGAGCAACAAGTTCAAGAATACTACCAGACAACTGATCAGAAACTGCTCAAATGGAAAGAGAAGTCGCTTCATGAAAGACATATAATTGACGTCAAACAAGATTATGTCGACAGTTTAGCGCCAACTACTGGTTCATCTCTGGTCATATGTTTCCTGAAACAGAAGGCTTTATATTGACAATCCAAGATCAAGTAATACCAACTAAGAACTATCTAAAGTACATCGTTAAAGACCCTTCTATCAACAACGACGGATGCAGATATGGTTGCCAAACATCTGAATCTATCCAGCATATCACAGGAGGTTGCCAAGCGTTCGCTGCAACAGAATAGAACGAACGACACGATCCTGTGGCAAAAATACTGCACCAGGAACTAGCGCTTAAATTTGAGCTATCACAGTTGGTAAGAACACCTTACTATATATACAAACCAGAATCTACTTTAGAAAATATCAACTACAAGCTGTACTGGAACCGGACGATATTGACCGATCGGACTGTTGCTCACAATAGACCAGATATATTTTTGGAAGATGAAGTTTCGAGAAAAACAACCTTAATTGACATAGCAATCCCTAACAACAATAATATAAATATTAAGCAGGCTGAAAAAATAGCCAAATATAGGGATTTAGAATTTCAAATAGAGAGACAATGGGACATGAACAACACTCGAACGGTACCAATTGTTATGTCAACAACAGGAGTAATCCCAAAACATCTATTAAACAATTTGAAATACCTCGGTCTGGACCAACATCTTTACCAACTGAAGCAAAAAGCCGTCCTGTTAGGAACTGCCCGGACGGTCAGAAAATTCATGGGGAACTGCAGCCACGACGCCAACCACGGGCCTGACAACCTGGCAAGGGCTCCCAAAGAGCTAAATCCTTTTGATATGTAATATATCTGGGGTTTAATGATTTTTCCCCTAAAGGCACGATATGCGTGCCTTAGAGGGGGTGTGATGCCATACATTGTATGGTCAAGTCGAATGAATAATAAGCCTTAGAGGGAGTGTGCGTGCCATATATTGTATGGTCAAGTCGGGGATAGATAATAAACATAAATTGCAAGTACATATAAACTAACAATTCAAAGCCAAAACACAAAAGGCTCTTCGAGATAAAACATGCTAAAACATAATATTTGCATTAACCATAAGGTTGTAAAATGTTGCAAAGAATGTAATTGTTACATTACATCGTTTAGGAACCGAAAGTGCTAAAAATAGAAGGAGTTTTTGTCCTGGATTTATTCGTTGGAGAGGGGGAAAGGGGGAGCGCTATTTAAGGAAATTTAGCCTGTCGAAAAACCAAAATCCGAAATCTCCAAAACATTGTAAAAGAACAATAATGTCATATATTGAAAGCTTGATAAATTAAAATTAAATATATCAGTGTGGAACCGCCAAATAAATTCGATAAAATTAACATTAAAAAGAGAAAATTATTTTATTTCACAAATTCGCTACATTACACTAAAAACCTAATAAGTAATACTGATTATTTCATAATAATATACAATATAATATACAAAGAAAAACAAAAAAAACATTAATGTCAATGCAGAAAATTTTCAAAATGCTCGCCGCGAACGTCTTGGCACCATGCTAATCTTGTATACAAATGTCATCTAACGTTACTCAACATCTCAGGCGTGACTGATCTAATGGAAGCGTAGATCATCTAAGTTGAGGAGTTTAGTTTTGTATACAGTACTTTTGACATAACCCCACAAAAAGTAGTTCACTGGCGTCAAATCAAGAGATCATGCTGGCCATTATATCGATCCGCGCGTCACATCCACCGATTTGGAAAAATTTGGTTCAGGTACTGCCAGAATTTGATGTTTTAAATGGGGCTGAAACCATATTGTGTTGACAGTTGACATATAAGTTTGTCAAACTTGGCACGTCATTATGTTGGAGCAGTTTTAAATATTTATCTCCATTCAAGTTGTCATCAATGATAAAGGGACCTACGATATGATTTCCAACAATTTCTGACCAAACATTAACTTTTTCAGGATATTGCGTACGTTTCTCTGTCATCCAGTGAGGATTCTCATTAGACCAATAGCGGCAGCTACTTATTTTATCTGTCTTGCATGACCAAGCTCGCGAAACTGTTTTTCTATTTTGCTTATTTTTCCTTGGGATACAGGCGGCCAATTTGGAAGATAAGCGAGAAACTTCCTTTTGTGTCCGTGTGTTATCTCCATAACCAATCATTTTTAGAATGGTTATTCTGTGCATTTCTGTTAAATGAACCATTTTTCTGATAGCACTGACTCTGATCATCTCTCTCTTCCAGGCAGACAACAAGATGCCAAGGCTATGAGTTTTCACAAAATAAACAAAACTGTTTCTTTTTCATATCAGTAAAAAGGAACGCGGGAATGGTTTTTGGTTACTACCTCAATCTCAAGAGCTTACTGGGAATTAATTAGAGTGTAATGTAGCGAATTTGCGAAATAAAATAATTTTATTTTTTTATTTATTTATTTTTTGTTCTTAATATTTCCGAAACAGTTGAAGATAGATGTAGCACATTGTACATGAATTATATCTAAAATTTTCTGTAGAATTCAAAAAATAAATAATATTCTGGGGCTTGCATTTAGAATAAGAAATCTGGTATTGACCACTATCACCTGACACGCCCTACATAGAACTTTTTTTGTTGAAAAAATGTGCATTTAAAAATACAAATAGACGTCTGCAAGGGTTTTTCCCTACAAGTCGTCCCGTGTGTGTTATCAAGTTTATTCCATTTGACTGTTCCACACTGTATGCAAATATACACACTGACAAAGCAATCGCAACATTCAGAAGCAGATGTTTAAATTTTATATTATTTTGGTAAATAATTAAAATTGGCTAAATTTTGGTGAATGCTTTTTCATGCAATCTTATCTTTCTCAATTTGGGATCCAAAACCGATGTTTAGTAATGTTTAAAAAATGCCTAGAGTCCATGTACGCCGAATCCATCACTAGCGAAGTGATTTTGAAAGAGGTCGAATTATTGGTTAACGGAAGGCGGGTTTTTTATTTCGAGAAATCGGTCACCGCACGAACTACTGTTATGAGATGTTGTCAAGTGTTGATAATAACCAAAATCGGACAAGACGAGGCACAGGTATTCAAATATATTTTTTTGCCATCCCACAGACCAAACTATAATTTCTGTTGGTTTCTTGCGTTGCTGAATCTGAATCTGTGGTCAGTTTTATCCTATCACGTCAGGTTTGTTTCAGGTCACTTCACGGTCATTTTTAGGCTTTTTTGGCCAACATGAATATATAATACTCTCATCGAGGTGTCATTACTTTGAACGCAAGATAATATACATTATATACAACATACATTGTTTCTGGTCAGGAAACCTTCATCAGTTGCGCTTCCCACAATTGAATGTCCTCTCGAACACTTCTTTATGTATTTGAAACATTTCGTTAAATTTGAAGACGCGAGATGTAAGACCGACATCTAGGATTTTCGAGAGAATTAGCATACAGAGGTCCCGAATCTGGAGCCGTCCCGTGTAATTGCTGTTCTCTCTTAATTCCTAGGACAGAATCTCACGCTAAAATTTTCAGGTTACTTCACCTGTCAGAGATATTGAATACTCTCTTCGAGGTGTCATTCCTTTGTACGCAAGAAAATATACATTATATCCAACATATATTGTTTCTGGTCAGGGAACCTTCATCAGTTGAGCTTCCCACAATTGAATGTCCTCTCGAACACTTCTTTATGTATTTGAAACATTTCGTTAAATTTGAAGATGTCGGTCTTATATGTCGCGTCTTCAAATTACATGGGACGGCTCCAGATTCGGGACCTCTGTGTGCAAATTCTCTCGAAAATCCTAGATGTTGGTCTTACATCTCGCGGCTTCAAATGAATATATAACTAGAAAATTTGGAGCAAGCAAGTTCCATCCACTTCGATCATGAGTTTTTTGTCGCTGAATCTGAATCTAGGGTCAGTTTTGCTATATAACGTCAGGATTTAGGTATGTATTGAGGAAAACAAGTCCAACTATGTTGATTGCAAAACATTCACTTTTTGGAAAATACAATTGACAATTATATAAATACAAATAAACTTACTTTCCGGAAAGGAAAGGGTGTAGTACAATGTATAGTTCCAATTGATGTGGTTCCGTTTAAAATGTGCTCATATGTCACGCCGCATTAATTATAGAAAACTCAAAACTCTATTCCTCGAGAATCGAGTACATCCGCATCTCTCGTTGTCCGTCGATCCGATATGTGTTTTTGTTACAAATACGTATGGTTTAGGAAAGAAAGGTAAATAAAACGAATGCCAGCATTCATTTCAAGTAAATAAACAATATAACGTGTTTTTAATTTGAATATATTTTAATTAGTCATGCCTATAATTTTCAACGGTTTGTCATTTGCCCTATTTAACACCCATGTACTTTTTGTTTGTACTTTCTGCCAGCAGCAATCATCATGTATGTGTTGCAATTTATTTTTAAATAGATAACTCCGTGAGCACAATTGTGTGATTCGTTTTTCCAAAAATTGTTTTATCTGTACATTGCAGTTTTTTTATTTCATAGATAAGTTTTATCGTTATTTATAAATATATTGCATTTGGGTGCAGATGCATCTTTTTGTTTTTAGTATAGTAAATAATTGCATCTGTAGTACAGTAATGTCTCCCAAGCGAAAATTTTCAACGGCTAAAATCACCAGGTAAATTATTTTATAAAATAATATTTCTTTCCAACATATTGATATTAAAATTTATATAAATTTGAGAAGTATTTTAATGAAACAATTCTGTTTGCCAATAATTGCTTGAGTGATTCCAAACTTGTAGCTCTACATATTATTTATCATTATATGTTGCCAAACAGCATTAATTTGTTGTTAATATTTATTTACACCTTAAGTAATCATATACATAAAATATTATTATTAGTATGTTTAATAATTCAAATTTTAACAGGTTTATTCCTAGCAATACATTATTGCCCCAATATTGAAAATTAATTTTGCCGAATTCCTTTTAAATAAATTCCTTGTGTTAAATATTCTAAATTACCTTCTACTAATTTCCAAATTAAAATAATTTTAACTTTTCGGGTACAATGAATAATTTTTATGTTTTTTTCGTAACGTTTTGCCTATCCAATATTCTGATTGATTACCCTCGAAATTATTGAAACCTGTGTAGGGAGTTTGAGAAAGCAGTGAATGGCAGAGAAATCAAGCACTAACTAGTACTCCCAAAGAAGTACATACTGGGATTACCTAAGTTCATCTGGGTATGAATAATATTTTAGATAGCATTCGTCAACTCAGTCAGTAAGGGTCCGAAGGCCAGGACCAAGGGCAGAATGCAGCAGTACAATGTGGGCACCCCATTTGAGAGAATAGCTATTGATGTCGCCCGTCCATTCACCGAGTCTGACAGGGGTATATGCCATGACCAATCAGGAGGCAACCACGGTTACAACGATACTGGTGGAACACTTGGAGGGACCACCGTGTGATTTGGCCTTTGGCTCTCCAAAAAAATCGCCCAATAGTGTTAAGGATTATACCGACCAACTCAGAGAAAACATGCTGGCCACACATGAATTAGCTCGGGCGCAAATGTTGGCAACTAGCGATCGTTTGAAAACAGGTTACCATACCAAGGCAAGTTCGGTCGGGTTCTAATAGTATTTCATGGACGTCCGATTTCTGGTATAAAAAAGTACGGATATTTCCAGTACTTTACTAAAGAGAATGGGAACAATCGAGAATCGCTGCGACGGATTACATATGCCGCCGTACACCAGCAGTGAAGGTCAGTGATAGCGAATTAGATAAGCAGCTAATACCGAAGTCTTATTGTTTAAGAAATATAGTGAGATTGGTTGTGAAATAATGAGTAAATAAAGACGGTTTACCAAATTTGTAGAGTTTGACGGTCGGTGTTAGTGGATAAACGATGGTTTTCCAGCCGATTTGCCCTGGTCTACGGGAATTTTTACTCAACGTTTCTTCTGCAATGTAGCAGACAGCCTCAGCGGCGTGGGCGTCGGTGATACCTCACTCACTTGTTTGTTATTGGCGAATCAGGAGACGTCGTGTTAAGATAAACCACGCAAGTAGTCTACGTGGTGTCTCAGTACACTTGTTTTTAGGGTATTTTTTTAATTTATAAAACATCAGCTCCGTGTTACAATTTGCGATTAAATAGATAATATCATAAGCACAATTGTCAATCAGTCAAAATGCCGCTCTTTGTTCACACTATTAATCACTTTTCGAAAAAAATAACTTAATCTACAAGAGTCAGTTTAAGGTTTTGCTTAATAGATAAATTTTATAGTTGAATACAAATTGTTGCATATGAATAGTATGGGCATCTGCAGTGTCTAACAATTGGATAACAGCTTTTGAAAATGCCAGAAAAGATTTTGGCGAAGCGTCAAGCGGGAGTTCAGCGGAATTCAACGGACGAACAGATGTACACCGGAAGAAAACTTCGACCACATAACTCCATCAGTAAAACATAGGAACAAACATATAGTCTTCTAAACGTTGTTTGTGGCATATTCTTGATTACTTTTATTTTTTTTCGGCAATAACACCACAATCGAAATAAAACGACGTATATTGAAGGAAAACCAAACGTTTCAAAGTCTATTCTGACTTGGTCGTCAATGGCTTTATATATAATATAATATAAAGCCATTATTTTTTTTAAGCAAAAACTAGGTGTCAAACGAAAGGAAATTAAGGATCAAATTTGCTCATATTTTAAGGCAAATATGTGGCATACCATTTTTGTACCAAACAAATTAAACCAAATGGTAATAGTAAAATTATATATAGGTCAGAAAAATGTGTACTAAATTTCGGTTTTGAGGAAAAGACTACAATTATTGGAAAGTCAGTATATTTGAAATACTCCAAATGTTTTAAAATGAAGTTGTAAATATATGAACGAATTTGATAACAAACCTTTTTGCCTTTGCCTTTTTAGGCATTAATGAACCCTCCTGTCATTCGCCACCACCGATAGTTGGTGGTGAGGTGTCATAGGTATAGAGAAAATTTTCCAGGCGGGAGAAAGTTGAGTGGTCTAACAAATTTTTATGGAATGAGTTGTACTGATTAAGATGCCAGAATTTAAGTAAAAGTTATTTTGACTTAAAACGGTGTTAAGTGATTAAAAATATATATTGAAACCCACAATTTCGATAGGGTGGGGGGTTTGAACGTAATTAAGCAGTGTACAAATATCTGTAAAACAATTTTGTTTGGAGATATTCTCCACATGTATATATCGACTTAATTAATTTGTTGCAAGTATTTTATATTTATTATCAATTTTCAGTGCAAAACGTTTAAAAACCCTAGACATTGACCAGCCCTCCACTAGCAGCGGCTCTTCTAGGTAAGTATTATTTCCTTTGTGTGTATTGTTTCACGGACGTATGGAAATACGTGGTTGACACCTATTCGTCTCTGGTATTCAAATAAAAACCTTTTGACATTTTGCCAAACTCACATTCAGTTACGTTTCGTTAACTGGTTTGCGATAATAAATGATACTTTTGCTGTTATAAAGGTGTTTAATTGTCTTCTAAATGTTATTTGCGGTATATTCTTTATGATTTTTATGTGTTCTTGGGAAATAACCCCAGGATCGAAACAAAAATCTGTATATTCAAGGAAGAACCAAGCGTTTCCAGGTCTATTCTAATCTCTATTTCAATGTCTTTAACATGTATTGAAAATATAAAATGCTAAATGAGCAACAAGAAATTGTATGAAAAGAAAATAAACCTTTAGTTTGATAGCGTTATGTTGACGACATTTTCGTAACTTGGGAACATAACCTTGAAAAAGTAAATAAATTGTTAAATAATAACAAAGAACCAACTATCAGATTTACCCTAGAAGTTAAACAAAATAACAAAAAGAATTATCATTCGAAACAGACGTTTGTTTAGAAGAAACGAACTCATAATAACAGATTCCTAAATTTCAATTCAAATCATCCGGTTACAGTAAAGCAAGGTGTTATTAAGTCACTATATGATAGAGCAAAGACCTACTGTTATAATGATAACAAATTCAACAAAGAAAAAACAATTATAAAAAATGTTCTTAGTGGAAACAATTACCCACAAAATTTATCACCAGAGAATTAAACAGACTTAAACAGAAAACAAACCATCGGAATTAACCCGGAACTTCTAATACTACTACTCAGGACAATCACATTGTAGTTACAACTATAACATATATACAGGGTCTCTCAGAAAGATTGAAAAGAGTGGGCAATACATTTAAAATCAAAACAGCATTCAAAACAAGAAATACACTGAAATCACTAATATCGAAAACAAAAGCAACTAACAAAACTCAGAACTCAATGCATATACAAGATTCCTTGCGAATGCAATAAATTTTATCTTGGGAAACATCGAGACCATTAAACGAACTAATTATTGAACATAACAATAACAGAAAGAAACGACAATCTGAAATGTGTGAACATGCTTGGAACTTAGGCCCTAAAATACAATTTGACAATTCATCTATACTTCACAAAGAACAACATCACACAAAACAAAAAATTAAAGAGTCCACGTTAATTCTTCTTTTGAACATTCCAGTATCAGGATAGTTCTTAAGATTTTTTCTAGGTTTTCTTAAGTTTAACGTTATTTTTCCCTTATGACATTAATGGGATCACTGAATAAAATAATTCTTTGATCACATTTTTGGCGAATGCGCTATCTTATATCAAAGTCTTACCTAGGAGAGTCACTCATTAACTCTAAAGACAACTTTTTCAAGTTCTTCCAACTTGAAAGCGGTTTAACTGTAATACATTATCTTTAGAATATTTTGTGCTCCCTGTATATATAGAAACAACAAATTTTTTGACAACTGAATTGTCATATATCAAACTTTCATTTTGCATTTTATATTTTTGATACATGTTGAAGCCATTGAAAACTAGGTCAGAATTGACCTGGAAATGTTTCGTTCTTCCTTGAATATACAGATTATTGTTTCGATTGTATTGTTATATCCCAAGAAGACATAAAAGTAATTATGGTGTTTACATGTTTTTTCGATAATTTCATTAATCGGATTATTCATCTTTATTGTTGGATTAGCTGGATTACTGTTTCGATATGGTATTACTGTTTTGCAAAAAGGTGATGATTTTAAAGCTTCAACTTCTTATTAGTGGGCGACGATGACAAATTCTTTGCAGCTGCTAAACTATATTTTATGCCCTGTTTCTTGTTGGGGCCTGAGTAACGTGGAGATGGTCTATTCGTTCTTTATGTTAATTTTATATTTATCCTTGCGAGAGTATATCGTTACACTATACAAGGTGTTTCTAAAATAAGCCACAAAGTCCCTATTAACATGTGTCTTAAAATGCACCCTTAGGAAGATATATGCTCTTAATGTATTTAGATCACCTTTTATATTACGATTTTTGTTAGTGAACATGCAAATTCCTATTTTTTCTTAAAAACAGCTTGTCTTTTAATACTTTTTCGTTCTCCATTCAGAAAAATTTCACTTTTTAGTGTACTATTTTCCTCCAGGACATATTGAAATTACAAGAAACTTAATAATCGAATAGGTCTTTAATTATATAATATATAGACAGATGATTGTGAAGACTATTTAGTTCATAGTGACCAGTATTATCACCTGTCAAAATATCTGCACTGCATTATGTAACATCCTGTATAATACTCGACGTTTCCGCTCAATCTGCCTTTTCCCTAGATTACTAGATTACTATTAAATGAATTTCAGAGTCTAGATCAAACTCGAGATATCAAGCTGCCAACTCCCCAAGTCTCGGTTATCTAGTGAGCCGCTAATTCAAGGATGGCGAAGCTTTTTATACGCGCGTGCCGAATATCACAACTATTTTCTCATCTAACCTTTGGCGAAATTTTGTAAATAATAAATAAACACCAAAAATTTTTAAATTGAATTTAGAAGTTGGTTAAAAAATATGTAATATTACTTATTATAATTCAAATATTAATGATATTTTTGATTGCTTTATGCTGGATATCAGATTGATAAATTGTTACTTTAGACAATGCATTTTTTTATTGCTTAGCTTATATGAAATTTATTTTACAATAAAACAACTATCAATACCTTGAGAAAAAAATGGTATTACGTCAGTTGTGATTTTTTTAAAGGTAATTTTGGAATTTTGGGTTTCAAGATTTAATTGTAACCAATTAAACATCATTTTCATAAAAATTAATTATACATTTATATAATTTTACATATCCTGGAAATATATCAACAAAAATACGGTGTGGAACAGTCAAGTGGAATAAATTCGACCACGGATTTCAACAAAAAAATATATATACGGTATATCATGTGACAGTGGCCAATACCAACTTTCTTATTTTAAAAGCAAGCCCCTGTATATTATTTATTTTATAGATTCTCCCTAAAATTATAGACATAATTCGTGTAAAATATTCTAATATTAAAAAAATTATATTTCACAAATTCGCAACATTACACTCAATACTTAATTCCCCTTTACTTCTTGATATTGAGATAGTAAGCAAAAACAATTCCTGCGTTTCTTTTTACTGATATGAAATTAAAAATCAGTTTTGTTTATTTTTGTCAAAACTCATAGCCTTAGCATCTTGTTGTCTCCCTGGATGTGCTCAGTGTAAGTGCTATTGTCGATTGAATGTCGTTCACTGTAGAACTGCTCCAAAATAATGTCGTGCCACTTTGACAAACTTATATCCTGATCCAATAAACCCACAAGTTCCTGCCAATACAATATGGTTTCAGCAAGATGGAGCACGGCCCCATTACGAAATCAATGTCCGGCAGTAACTGAAGCAAAATTTTCCAAATCGGTGGATTAGCAGGCGCGGATCAGTAGAATGCTCAGCACGACCTCCTGAGTTGACGCCATTGGACCACTTTTTATGTGGATATGTCAAAAGTACTCTATACAAAACTAAACCCCTCAACTTACATGACCTAAAACGACGAATCACGCTTGCGATTAGATCAGTCACGCCTGAGATGATGAGTAACGTTAGAAGATTATACCAGATTAGCATGTTGCCAAGACGTTCGCGGCGAGCATTTCCTACATTAACATTAGTCGTTTTTTGTTTATTTTATATATTATTAAGAAATAATCAGCATTACGGAAATATAGCGAATTTGTGAAATAGAAGAATCTGGAGAATGCAAAAAATAAATAATATACAGGTGCTTGCATTTAAAATAACGCAATAAACTCCGTGTGTTCAGTTTTCAACTAATTTTAAAAACTGATATTCACTTCACTTTCTACAACTTTTATTTACACGTAAAAAGCAAATATTTACAACAGCTGATTATGACATTAAAATAATAACACGAAATAAGCTTTACTAACTTCTGCGATGATCGGCTGTTCCTTTTATAATCTGCATCGAATTCTTCTATCAAATTTCGTATTATAACATTATTTCCCAAACTTTAGAACCGCCCTGTATAATTATAACATTCTATATTCCAACCATCCTTTATATGCGACGGACTATAGGGCACCTTAGAAACACTTTTTGTTTGTAATTTTTTTAACCAGCGTCTGTAGATATAATTCTATTCCACCCTATATTTCAAGCATCATATATGTGCGGGCTACCCATTAATTCATTTCTTATTCTAACATTTCTTTGACCACCCTGTATAACTACAATTCTTCTTCACCCAATATTACAACCATCCAATATATGCAACATCTTATGGGCCACCAAATATAGCGTTTTTTTTCTACCTTTTTTTTTAAATCACACTCTATAATTAATATATTATAATATAAATAAGACATTTGTCAACCACCTTGTATATATGCATCTGCTACTGACCACCCAATTTACATTTTTTCAACCACCCTGTATAACTGTTATTTCACTTTACACTATATTTCAATCACCTTGTAAATGTAACTGATAAGGGGCTACCCTACAGGTGTAACATTCCTTTTTAACCACCCTGTATAACAATTGTTCTAGTACGAGTTATCTTCCAACTATCACATATATTCAACAGCCTTATGGGTTGCCCGATATAATATATTTTTTGTTGTTTTCTAACCACGCTGTATAACTATAATTTCATTCCACTCCACTCTATATTTTAATCACTCATAAGTGCAACCCAATAAAACATTTAATTTCTAACATATCTTGAACCACCCTGTATAATTATAATTCTGCAACGGACTATATTTATATTTTGGAATCATCCAGTATAACGATAACGATATGTACTGGCACGATGTGATAATTACACACTCTTTCAAGGTGTGCCTCAAATAAACATGCGAACTTTTTAATTTAAGTTTTTACCCATGACAAAATCGCCGACTTCCCCCACTTTTTTTCTTTAAAAACTTTAACTTTAATTCATAACGAGTTTCGATGTTTCCACAAGGAATGATACGTACAACTTCACTATGAAGGAAAATTCATTTTTGACACATCTAGTATAGATTTATTGATAAATGTGTGAAGATTTCTTTTATCTTAGGTTTCAGACTATGCAGACTTTATTTATGGAGAATAAATATTAATAATACAAGAGTTTTCCTTATGATTCCAATCTAAGTTCACACTATATATGAATATAAATTGAGAACATTAATCTTGAAAGCAGTTAGTTAATTAACGTATACTTTGATTTATTTCCAATCAATTTTCAAATTATTTTGACCTAGTTCTCGAGTAACGCTACTTATTTTAGCAGATTCTCTGCAAAACGGATCATTCCATTTCAATAAAAAAGTCTAGTCTTTCAAATGAATTGAAATCTTCCCCCTTTTTTGAAGTCATTTAAAAGGAAATTTCCGTCTGTATCAAAGCGAAATAATTTGTTATTTTATAATTGTTTTTAGAACAATTGAAAAAGTTAATTGCAATTGATATAATTGCAACACACAATTCAAATAAATTAATTGCAACATGCTGTTAGATATTAAATTAATCGCAATTAATTTTAATTGCAATTAACTTAATCGCAAATAATTTTTCCATCGATTAATTAATTGATTGAATAATTTAACGAATTAATGCCCCAACATTGCTGCATATTCATCAAGGTATTCGAAAGAAAATAGGATACTTTTTATTTAAAAAAAAAATAAATGGTAAAAGAAATGTTTTAGCAGACATGATTGTCCAAAAATTTTTTTGTACGCCAATAAAGTTCAAATTATAGGTGCTGTATTACCGACTTTCAAATTAATATCTCACTGACTATAGCTTCAGCTATTTGGAATTTTTCTTAAGTTTAACGTTATTTTGTTCTGTCAGTTATAACAACGAACATCGACCCTTATGGAAGGGCACGTCTTATGGAGAGAATATTTTTTGTTTGCGTTCGCGTTGTTATCTAAACATCAAGATGTGTTACTCGTTCGGTAGAGGCGCTGGTATTTCGTTTTAATGCTACAGGTATGTACTATCTTAAAGAAGTATTCCAAAATAAAAGCGATGGTCGAGCGTGTATGGCGCTTGGCTGCTAATCTTATGTTCTCGGGCTCGAAACCTATTAAATGTATTTTTCTTTACTTTTTAAATATATGTCCTTATTTATTAATTTTCATTATAGGCATGCATAAATTTTGTTAATATTGACAAAATCAAATCATATGTAGTATTTAATAGTTGAAAGTTGGTAGCCTTATGGTGCGTGTTTCTGTGATTTAATTTGTAAAGATGATTTGTGTAGAACGAGTTGTTTGTGTTATTAGTGCAATTTTGGCTATATTAATAACAAGAACACTGCAACAAAAAAAAAAGAAAAAAAAAAGAAATAGAAAAGTGTGGGTACGAAGCTGGATAACCAGGCGGGAAAAAATTGGTGTTTCCCATCAACTTTGTCACGAATTAAGAAATATTTCGTCATTCAATTTTTCGCTCTTGACAATAATGTGAGCGTACATTTTTATTTTATTTTTACAGTCATTTACTATAAAATTCGGAATTTTCATCTCTTCCGATATATTATTTCAAGCCCTCTGTCGTTTATCGCGATTTTTGTACTCGGAAGAGTTTGATTTCCACAAACAAGTAGTAGGTTCCAGGTGAGAACCGCGTCTGAATTTATTAAATACTCGACGTTTCGACTCCTGCTTTGGAGCCCTTATCAAGAGACCAAAAATAAAATAGCTTCTTTTATTTACAGTTATCGGTCGATTAGGAGGGGATGTCGCGTGATGAAGGGGCTGTGCGGTGATTGGTTGGGTGTTGGTGGGTGTGTCTGGTTTGTTTAATCTGGCAATAATGGAGGTCTATTTAGACAGACAGGTCTTTTCTCTATTTTGATGGCTTCGCGAATAGTGGATGCCCTTAGAGAATTGAGAGATATGATAGTCCTACTGTCCTCCAAGTTGACAGAGTGCCCTGTTTGGATATGGTGATGCGCGAGAGCTGAAGTCGGATCTTTTTTACGAACTGACAGAGAGTGTTCATATACTCGATGGTTAACGCGCCTGTTGGTACGACCGATGTAGCTTTGTGGGCAATCGCGACATGAAATTTCGCAAACTCCTCGATCCTCGTTATGAACTTTGTCTTTGGGGTTACCGGTTAAGTTGCCTATAGGTTGAGTGGTGTTGAAGACAGTCTTCATTTGATGTCATTGTAAAATCCATGCTATCTTGTCAGTGACTCCTCGAATGTTTGGAAGGACGGCTTTTCGATGTTGTTGGTCTGTTTCTGACGGGGTTGGTATGATTGAGGGTTGCTGAGATTGATGAGTTATACGCGCAATGTGGTCCGGATGATAACCGTTTTGTCGAAGGATTTTTTGAAGATTATTAAGTTCGTTTTGTCTATTGTTAATATATGTTAATCGAATAGATCTAAGAGTCATATATATATATATATATATATATATATATATATATATATATTGTAAAATTATATAGTATAGATCTTTTAGACCTATTTTGGTTGTAGTGAATTTTTAGAATTTATAATTACTTATTTTTGTTGTCGGGAAACACATTTTAAGTTTTGTTGTAGTAAATTATTTCAATAAAACATATTTTCAGTTTTTGAAACTTCATTGTATGTAGTAATTTTTAAATACTAAATCATATTGATTCAGTTCTATTGGAATTTAATGATCTTTGATACTTATTTAAGGGCTTCACCGTGAGCGAATCCGCGGGTAAAACCTTGTAATTTATAATTCACTGAAATTTGTTGCGTGTTTTTTGAGTGAGTTCCTGGAAGGTTTAGATTCTTACACTTGAATTCGGTAGGTGACTGTAAGAAAAATATGTTCAATTTTCCTAAACGGTTGGGCCGAATATGATGATTTTTTTTTGGTTTGGGTGCGTTAGATTTACAATTTAACCCGATAGATGTCCATGCGAACAAATTATAAAAAAAATTAACTCCTCCTAAACGGCTTGGTCGATTTTGATGAAATTTTTTGTTTATAGGAGCGCTGGGGTCAGGTTATAGAATTTTTTTTTCGTATTATGTGTACTAAGATTAAACAAACTAAACACCAATTTTTAGTTCAATCAATCAATCTTTAATTATTATTATCTAGTCTCAAAACTCTCAAATGAGAGTTTGTATTGTGATTGTTGTTTTATTGTCATCTTGATTTCAATATATTAGCAAGTTATTTAGCCTTTTCGTGTTGTCTTCAGCCAAGTGTCAAAACCATGCGGTTTACTTGTGTTCTGCCTAACACAGGCTTACAGCCTAACCATATAGAGACACATTTTCCAGCAAATATTGGCAAAATTCGAAAGATGCACATCGGATCAAAATGATTGAAACTATACCTATATATTATTTCAGTTGACTCAACGGTACAAATGTTTCTATTGCATTCCATTTCTATTAAATCTAATTATCGCAAAATGTATAAGAAGTCTTAAACTGTTAAATTATGTTAGTTTTTGACAAATCCCGAGAAATTACTCTATTATTTAAATACTTTACACAAAATGGTGTTGGAAGTTATGACACTATGATTTATTGATTACTTAAATGTTGCAGACCTTATTTGCCAAGGGACAGCCTAAGTAACAAAATTTATCAGAAAAATGCCAACAAAGGAAAAGCTATAATTTTTAATCAATTCAAGTTTAAGGCATTTTCTGGAAAGAATGTACAGGATCCAACAAGGTATGGCTCAAAGAAAGATGTCGAGGGTTTAAAGAAGTTGTTTACGGATTTAAAATTTGATGTTAAGGTGCATCGAGATTTGACAAAAGCCCAAATTCAAAAGAAACTCAAAAATGGTAAGAACCCATTAACGTATATATTATTACTTAAAGATTTGTATATACACAGAGTATGTATTAATAATAATTTATATTAAAAAACCGACCTCAGCTGACTTACAATAAAAACCGTTTATAAAACCATTGTGCATTCAATCATTATTTTCAGACATCTTTTTTTATCTTATTTAAGGTACCATTTTATTGATAATTATAGCGTATCTCTCACTCTCTCTTTCTCCTTCTCTCTTACTCCCTCTCTAATTTATATAATTTTTCTATATTTTCCAAACATTTTTAAACTTTTTTATTTGTTTTGGTGGATGGAGAATTTACAGCAATACGATTTTAAGGTTGAATATGGTACCGGTCGATTGCATAATAATGCCGATGCCCTTTCAAGAAGAGTAGAATGCGGACATTGTCTGAAGATGGAACAGCGAGAGGATATCTCTAGACAGATCCGAGTGCAGGACAATGAAGACTGGAGAACGGAACAGTGCATCCAGGACCAAATGGCTGATCTGGACATCGAACCAATCCTCTCACTTAAAAAGAGAAGGGCACGTAGGAGGAAGTAGCTAGATACTCGGGCGTCCTGAAATCGTTATGGGCCCAATGGGACTCTCTAAGAGTAGAGAATGGAATGCTCAAGCGAGTTTGGGAAAGCATTGATGGCCAAGAAAAAGTCCCAACTGGTAGTCCCAAAGAAAAAGGTACCAGCCATCCTGACCGAACGACATGATGAGATTACCGGGGGTCATCTGAACATGAATAAAACCTTAGATAAAATGCGCCAGCCGTACTACTGGGTAAATTGCTTCGAAAACGTCAGAGATTGGTGCCGGAAATGTGCCACCTGTGCAGCCAGTAAGGGCCCGAAGACCCGGACCAAGGGCAGAATGCAGCAGTACAATGTGGGCGTCCCATTTGAGGGAATTGCCATCGACGTCGGCGATCCATTTACTGAGTCTGAGAGGGGGAACAAATACATTTTGGTCGCAATGAATTACTTCAGCAAGTTGCCTGAGGTATATGCGTACCCAATCAGGACACTTGACCACAACTTTACTCCACCCTATGTTTCAGCTATGCAACTGCTTATAAAGTACAATTTCACTCCACCCTATATTTTAATCATCCTTTATATGCAACTTTTTCTAACATTGCGTTATACACACTCTTAAACTATAATCCTCCTTCGCTCCATATTTCAGGTATTCCATATAGTATGTTAATGGTCTACCCTCTATAACAATGTTTTTAAACTTTTTTTGATTCACCCTAATGGAAATGCCTCTAGAACCCTTGGTTTGTCACAAATGTAAAAACAGAGTTTTGCACCATTAAACCAAACCTCTATTTAAACTCTCATCCAAACTGCTTATTGGCCACCCTATATAACAATATTATTCAACATTTTTTTAACCGCCTTGTATAAGTGTATCTCTACTTCCATCAATATTCAAAACCATGTCGAATATACTGCTGCCAATTAGTCATAAATTATAACTTATGTTTGAACCTGAATAAACATAATTTTACCCTAGAAAATATTTCAAACACCCTGTATGTGCATCTGCTTAGGGGCCACCAAATATAATTTTTTTTAGAAACTAACTATAACTCTGCTCCAATCACTATCTTATTTATGCAACTGCTTATGGACTGCGCTATATAACCATTTCTTCACCACCCTTGAAAATATAATTTGTCTCCATCTTATATTTTTCAACCACCCCTTATATACAACTTATTCTAACATTGTTTTAATCACACCCTATAACTTTTACTTCGATCCATGTTTCAGATATTGCATATAAGCAACAGCTCATGTTCTGTTGTATAATTTCATTTATCCAACCTGTTTATCTATAATTCTAGTTCACTAACTATTTCAACCACCTGCTATATACAACTAACTGCATAACTATAAATCCATCAATGCCCAATATATTTCACCAAAACTGCAACTGCTTAAGGGGCACCCTATATAATAATTTTGTTCAACATTTTTTTTAATCACCTTGTATGTGTTACAACTCCTTGTATACGATGGTGCTTATTGGTCAACCAATATAACATTTTTTAAATATTTAACTATAGCACTTCTCCACCCTATATTTCAACTATTTTATTTGTGCAACTGATTATGAGCAAAGCTATTTCACAATTTCCTCATATTTTTTTACTGCGTCCCATATTTCAGGTACTCCATATATGCAACTGCTATATAACAAAATTTCTCTACCAATTTTTAATCACCCTGTATAATTTTAATTCTCTGCATCCTATATTTCTACAATCCGGTAATTGGAACAGCTTGTAGATCATAACATTTCATTATAATATTTTTAAACCCACCTGTATAACTGTAATTATTATTCAGATATATATTTCAACCAGCCTATATATGCAATTACTTGTGGATATAAAACAATTTTTTAACAACACAATAAACTATAATTCTACTCAATGTTGTATTTCAAGCACCCTATATAAACTACTGCTTCTAATGTTTTTCAACCAATTTCATAACTATTATAACTCAAGAACATAACTCAAAGATTGTAACTGCTTATGTAACACAATTTTTAAGATTTTTTATCCACCCTATATAAATATTCTACCCTAGGTGGTTGAACCTGATATATGCAACTATTTATGGCCCATTCAATATAATTTTTTGAACCACCGCGTATAATTAATTCCACTTCCCCTTATTTCAACCACATTATATATGTATGCAGCTGCTAATCAGACTTTCTTTTAGATTTTTAAACCCATGTTATTCTACTCCGCTCTAAGTTTCGTATATATAGAACACCCTTTAAAATTTTTAAATCGAAACATGTTACATTGGCATATTGCGAATTTTGAATAAAAGCTAAGCTGATGCAAGTATCTAATAATTGGTGCGTGCGGTGCAAAAAATAGAGTAATTTTGTTACCTAACGTGGTAGAAATCAATGTAGGGAGATTAATTGTATACCAGATTTTAAGTCAAGCTACAGGCTTCGCAATAAAAAAGATTCAGCAAAATCTTTTCAGTAGTTCTTGCGTGATGTCCGAACATACAAACAAACAAACAAGCGAACGAACAAACAAACAAACAAATAAATAAACAAGCAAACAAACAAACAGACAAACTACAATTTTATAATAGTATAGATAGATATAGATACAATTTTTATATACTGGAAATACACGAATACAAATTCTGAATTCCTAATCAGTTCACACTACTTCAAAAGAGAACTGTGGAACTAATTGTTTTTCTAGTTTCAGATGAGGATCACTCAAATAACGAGTGCTTGATAATAGTTGTTATGACACATGGCAATGAAAAGGGACTATATGCTTATGATGAATGTTATCCCATCAGTGAATTGTGGATCAATAAATGTGAAACCCTAGTGGGGAAACCAAAACTATTTTTTGTTCAGGTAAGAATCAAAACTGATATTTGAAGTTGATTACTCATTCATTGAACTGCGCTAGAACTACTTAGAAGAGTTTATTCTTTTCGAATAACTTTCTATTTGGACTATATTTTTCTGGAATATACCTTAAAATGGTAATAATTATGAACGATTATTTCGTATTATACTTCTGGGATCTCTCTTAAGGCCAATTTCATGACCATTGTTTAGTAAAATGTTATTTTATTGTGAAGTTAATTTAACAGTTTTGGCTTAATAAAAGCTGGTGTTTACCACAGATATGTACTCTTTGCGTGGCCAGCTGCATTGAAATGTCGGATTGTTTCTGTCAGTAATCCATTTTCGAGAATATTTCAATTCAATATCGGAAAAAATGAAACATAACATTATTAATCATGGCACAGATTTGAACGACAAAATTGTATCATAGAAAACGGGACTCATTTAATAAACAAACCCAAGATACAGTAGGTTCGTTTTAACAGAACGAATAACCGATACACAACCGATAATTATCGTGCGCGGTGACGAGTTACCGTTTACAATGATGTTACGCGCAATACAATTACCGGTTGCTTATTGGTTTGGTATTTTTAGGGTTCATTATATACAATATACGGATACCCATATAACATCACACCGGATTACTGCCTCTGCCACATTACAAAAATTCTCCTAAACTACTGGACGCAAAAATTGAAATTTGGTATCAATTTATAGTTTGGTGACTGAAAGAAATTTTGATTTTAGGCGTACTTGTGAAGGGAAAAACTAAAAAAAATCAACCGTCCCCCCCCCCACCGATCTTCGAAACTACTCAGCCTAAAATTTTGAAAAAAATAGAAAATATAGAAAGTTGTCCGAACTTTACAGTAAAAATAAGGAGAAACCATTAATATTAATTTTGTGGGGGAAATTATAGAATTAAATGAAAATTTAAAAATTAAAATTTTTTAAAACGCATCATGTAATACATCAAATGAAAGATCTCATTGTGAGGAACACAAATATATTTTTTTCATAGTAAAAAAATAATTTAAAAGATATTAACGAAAATATACCAAAATTTACCCATTCCTCCCCTTATCTCCGAAACAATAAAACGTAAAGTTTTGAAAAAAATCAGAGGTATAGAATCGGACCTGAGGTTTACTGAAAAAAAAGGCGAAATCTCAACTTATATATCAAATGAAAGGGCTCATTATGACGAAAACAAATATATATTTTTTGTATTTTAGAAAAAAAATTATTTAAAAGATATTAACAAAAATATTTAAAAAATTACCCATTCCCCCCCCCTTTTTATCTCCGAAACCATAGGCTGTACAAATTTGAAAAAAAAATAGAGGTATAGCACCTCACATGAACTTTACTGGAAAAATAAGGAAAACCCCTAATATTCATTTTGGGTGGCAAATTATAGAATTAAATGGAAAATAAAATATTAAATTTTTTCTAACGGATCATGAAATATATCCAATCACAGGGCTCATTATGACTAATAAAAATATATTTTTTTAATTTTTTTTAAATAAATGTTTTAAAATGTATTAAAAAAATATTAAAAAATTACCCATTCCCCCTTTTATTCCCCAAACTATAAGACCTCAATTTTTTAATTTACAGGAAAAATACGAAGAAATCTTTAACATTAAAATATATTTTTTTAACGCATCATGCAGTATATCAAATGAAGGGGCTCATTATGAGGAATACAAATACATATTTTTCACATTTTTTAAATTAATTGTTTACAAGATATTAACATAAAGATATAAAAAATTCTCATTTCTCGCTTTATTTCCGAATCCATACTACCTACATTTAAAAATAATGGGGGTACTGGGCCCACCTGAAATTTATAAGAAAAATTATTAGAAAACCCCCATAGTAATTTTAGGGACAAATTATACAATTAAATGGAAAATAAAAATTAAATTTTCAAACGCATCATGTAACATATCAAATAAATGCTCATTATGTGAATTACAAGTATATCATATTTTTAAATCATTTGTTTAAAATATATTAGCAAAAATATTAAACATGGACTTAATTCCCATTTTAGAAACTACATTATTCAAATTTTGAAAAATATATTTTATTTGTATTTTTAAATAATTTGAATAACAGATTTAATAATTTAACACTTAATCTATTTTGCCCTTTATTTTCCAATCTATAGAGCCTCAAAATTCAGACAGTAGATTATAAAAGGCTTCCCTGAAAATTTATTAGTACAATAAAATTGTAATGTTAATTTTTGGGGGCCAAATTATAAAACTAAATACATATGTATTCTTATAAAAATCAAGCGAATCTTGAAGGTGGTACGGAACCCTTAGTATGCGAGTCCAACTCGCACTTGACCAAATTATTTTTTATACATCTGATGATTACATAATAGCAAATATATTACTTTGAGCTAAAACTTGTAGGTACTTATCCTGTATGTCATTTAATTGTGCATCAAAAACGGAGAAACCAAATCGGATGATAAACTATTTATTCTCCACATCTGATTTTTTTCTACCTCTAGATGTCTTGGAAATAAATAATCAGTTTTACGAATTAGGTATCAGGAAAAGAAATTTTCTTAGTATAATCAGTGAATTAATGCTCAGGCAAAATAAAAATTGATTAAAAAAAATAAAGAATTATTCGTCAGTATATTAAAAAGTATAACTTTATTTCTAGGCATGTAGAGGTAACAAAGATGATCCAGGCGTTCATAAAAAGGATTCTGTAGACCCCATTCAAAATACAATCACTATACCGGAAATGGCTGATTACATGTTCATGTACTCATCATTTGATGGTAAGATTATAATTTTAATTACTTCTTCTATAATATATATATATATATATATATATACATGATGACGCGATGACAGCTCTCGCCTTCCCACAGCATGGACCTCCGTAATTGCCAGATTAAACAAAGCGCATAGTGACTCCTGGGGAGTAGTCATATTGAGGCCCGGAGTTCGATCTAGACTCTGAAACTCTTTTTCACTTTTTGTCTCTTGATAATGGATCCAAAGCAGGAGTCGAAACGTCGAGTATGTAATAAATGTAGTCGCCGTTCTCACCGGGAACCTACCGTAGTTCATATATATATATATATATATATATATATATATATATTATTTAAACACAAGTCACTTTTTAAAAAAATTTGATTTAATTAATACACAAAACAATAGTTGAAAAATACAAAATATAAAGTTACTTGAATGAAATGAACTATCTTAATGAATGCCGTGGGATGGCAAGTCTCGCATTTATAACATTTACTTTGCTGAATTGCATTCCCACGGTTTCAACGAATTCAACGGATCCGAAGGAAGCTGTCAGCGAAATACGATACTTGATAACGTACAAGTGCATTATATTTTCATCTAACAGCTCCCCTTTACAAAGAAAAGTTGAAGGTGTAACTTCAACTTTTGGTTTAAACCGGACAATTATTTTCGGTTTCGTCGGCGGGGTCTTCTATTACTGGTCGGAGTTTGGGAATCCATCTGGATAGGATTTTCTGGGCGTTTCCTGGACTGGAATCTGCTCCCTTAGATTTCTTTATTCTTTTCGCTACTTTGTAGAAGGTAAATGCAGCTGCTGCTGCTACGATGGTGCTTACGGTTGCATACGTAAACCAGGATATATTTTTGGTGACGAGGGGTTGGTTGATGAGGTCGTCTAGGTCTCTAGAATATTGATTCAGCTTGTTGTTGGCTACGCTGAGTTCTTCTAAGTTAAGATTATCTAATTTAAGGGGTTTAAGCTCTGGTATTGCTGGTTTTTGGGGGTGAGCATTGCAGCAGTTGTACGGAACTAAAACTGGGTGTGAATTGTCTGTAACTTTACTTATTTTCATGGGTTCGGCTTGAATTTTAGTAATTCCCACAAAGGCACTACAGTCTGTTTGTAGCCGAATGACTGAATTGGTTTTTAGCACGATAGTTTTTGAATCGATTCCCGCACAACTAAAAGTTAGATGTATAGGTTCGGAAACGATCACTAACCACGAGTTCGATTCCAGTCTTTGGACGTTGTACCCTTCGGAAAACACTATGGCACTCTGGCAGTTTTCCGGGACGCTATGAATGTTCTTAAGGAGTTGAGCCTCACAGGGTGCATTTGATTCTATTGGGTAGGCATATAGTTCGCAGCACAGCTTTTGGTTCGGGGTTAATCGCTTGCATGAGCTTAAGTCTTTGATCGGTATGTACATTAGGGAGTCGTCGTTCCGCGCAATATATTTTTGTGTAAATGATAGGATATGGTGAAAACCAGTTCTATCGTCTAAAATTGGGATTGGGTATAGGTGGTAAGCGGTATATAGTTGCTGCTCAACGAGAGGGATTTTTAATATGAATATTAAATCGGAGCGAGTTTGAAAAGCCTCTAATTCTATTATTTCCAGATATTGGGCGACGCTTGAAAGGCGAACTGGCAACGGCAGATTATTCTTAACAAGATTCTGTGAGATTTCCTGTAAGGATGTTATCAAATGATCGGGTGAAATTATTGATGCATGAATTATTTTTAGTCTAGCAAAAGTTATTGAGTTTAAAATGTCATTAAGGTTATCTTCAAGAAATATATAACTTGCCATTAGGTTTTCGCAGATCTCGAGAAACGATTGTTTGGCTTCGATAACAGAAATGCTATCATTAAGGATGTGAATGGCTAAATCGATAGTATTTATATCTTCGTTAAATGTTTTCTCGTCAAGTTGTAATTTCTGAATGGTCTCATTGAAATTTTTGATAATTGAGGTTGTTACGCTCATTTGGTTCTTTAGAAGATTTTCTGTCTGTAGTTGTCCCTGGTTAAGTCTATTAATGCTGTTGGTGAAGAATTCACCGTCGACTGCATCTAAGTTTCCGGTAATTGCCTTAAATATTGTTCCTGCACCATCGATTATTCCTCGTTTAGTCCTCTTAGTGTCTATAAGTACTTCGGAAAACTTAGTTTTGATAGAATCGGAGATTTGGGTTAGAAGACTGATGTGGGTTTGTACATCAATGCGAAAAGCACCGGTATCGTGAAATTTATAGCCCGGAATAGGGTCAACAGTTTGTTCCAATGTCCTAAGGATTCGATTATTGTTCTCAAATGCTTGTTCAAGGGCTGTTAAGTTACGGTGAACTAATAACGTCCATTTGTAATTGGAGATTACAATTCGAGTTTCGTCGTGGTAGTAGATGCCAATAGTGTTGTTAATGGGTTTGATGTCTATCTGACATACCACTGATCCGAACAGCAGTAAGAGCCTGAAAAGGAAGTTAATTTTCAGAATATGGTTTTATCCGGTCGAAGTTAACTTTTGTTTGCTGGTTGGTTTTAAGGTTCTTAAGGGTGGCTGAATTAGTGTGGATTTCAATTATTTGAAATGGGCCATTGAATTTATTTTGTAGCTTGTCCTTTAGCTGTGATTCTTTTACATAAACTTTATCGCCGATTTTGTATTCCGGACGGTTTTCGGAAACATGTTGATCGTATCGTTCTTTTGCCTTCTGTTTCTGTAAATTTGTCTTTTCGCGGGCGATCTTATAATAACGAGAAATACGGTTATTGAGATCTCTAACGTACTTCGTTATTAGAGCTTGTTGATCATACAGGGTTTCAGGAGGCCTACTTGAAGTGTGTCCATATATGAGTTCGTATGGAGTAGACCCATGGGTCTTGTTAACTGAGTTGTTGTATGCGATAACCGCATAGGGTAAGATGTTGAAGGGGTGTTCGTTAGGGTTCTCCAGTTTATGTATTCTAATCATGTCTAGTAAAGTCGAGTGAAATCGTTCTAATGATCCGTTCGACTGTGGGTGTCCCACGCTAGAGTAGGAAATTTTTATGTTAAAAAGTTTGCATAAGTCTCTCATCAGTGTGTTGTCGAATTCCCTGCCGTAGTCGCAGTGAATGCGAAGGGGAGTTCTGTAATGTTGGAAATACAAGAGTAAGATGTTAGCGACGGTTTTCGCGGATTTATCGCTTATCGGATAAGCTTGAGAGAATTTCGTAAGTTCGTCCCTAATGGTTAGTGCATAGTTTTTGGTAGGAACTTCCAGGATGTCTATGTTTATACGTTCGAAGGGTGTCCGTGGAGTTTCGGTAATAACTAGGGGGCTATCGAGGTTTTTGCGACAGATTTTTGCTTTTTGACAAATTTGGCAATTTTTTATGAAATTATCGACATCTTTGGTTAGTCCTTGCCAATTGTACTTTTCCTTGATTCTACGGATGGTTTCGTTTATGCCTCTATGTATATTACTTTTCCCGTTATAGAACTGATCGAGGATTATAGGTATTCGCTCCTTATCAATCGTTTGCACGATGTTCTGGCAAACTTTCCATTTGATATCCATTTCCGAAAAGATAAACGATAGTACCTCTAATATAGGTAGCTCTAAGTTGTTTTCAACGCAATAGATTTCATTTTCGGTGAACACATCTTTACTATTATATATAGATGCGAAGAGAATTTAATTAACTATATCGGGGTCGGAAGGAAGTGGGACGATATAATACCGTCTTTTTTTGACACTTTTACTCGCAAATACATTGACTTTTGGGGTGTGAAAGTCGGCGTTTTCCTCGAAAATGTCTTCGAGTATGTTGTGATGGAAATCTTTCATTAGGGAACCTTGGGGAAATACCAGGATGTTTTTGTTTTCCTTGTCAAGTAGTTGGCAGTTGGACATTTGGATTTTGTCGTAATCTATAAGTGATATAATTTGGTACCGTTCGACAAATGTTTTGAATTCCTCACAGATTTGTTGGATATTAGGGCTTTGTGGCTCACAGCTGGGTGTTTTTAAAGATATGTTATTGGAGTGGTCATTGTCTTCTACTTTGTGAAGGAGAATAGTTTTAAAATTTGTAATTAGTTGTTTGGATTTTAGGTCGACTACACATTCATAGTGTTCCAAAAAGTCTAGACCTAATATTCCGTCGAATTCGATATCCAAGTCGAAAATGAAGACTTTGTGTGGATTTCGTGGGGCAAACGGGATCAAAGTAGATTCTGAAATTTGGATCTTCTCGTGAGTGATACCTTGTATGGTAACTCTTTCGGGAAATCGTTGAGGAAAGTTTTTGACCGTGTTTTTTTTAAAAATGGAAATGCCGGCTTCTGTATCGATCAGATGTTTGAATTTTCCTGTAGCATCATTAATATAGTATAAATTTTTTGAGTTTACAGTTAGGAGGGGCCTTATAGAAATGTTTGTTCTTCGAGATTCAAGTTGGGGTTGAAGTCGTCGAGGTTCATGTTCTGGATCTGAGTTTGTATGTTCGATATCTCGTTGTCTGGCGGTTTGTCTATGTTTATAGCTATTTGAAAATTTTGACCAGATATTTCTGCGTCAGAAGAGGGTTCAGAATATTTATATTCATAGTTTTCATAATTTTGATTTTGGGGGTAGCCCGTGTAGTTATTTAGGGCTTGGGTGTCAGGATCAGAATAATCATCTTGGTAATAATTAGATTCGTCAGGGTTGTCAAATTGGTCGTTTGTATAGTCATATGAATAGTTATATGTATCAGTTTGGTTGAGGTGGTGAGTTTTGGGTTGTTGATTTTGGTAGAAATTTGGATTTGGGGAAAAAGTGTTGCGAGGACCAGGATTTTGTCCACTTGTTGAGGGACGATTTTGCTGGGCGAAGTTTGGTCTAGTTTGGTTGGCATTTTGTTGAGGCGGGTTATGCCGAAACTGTTGGTAATTGTTATTGTTGAAGTTTCTGTTTGGTTGTTGTTGTTGCTGTTGTCTCAGACGCGTTAGGCATTCGTTAAAAGTATGCCCTAAACGTTTACAAAATGAACATTGTTTGGACAAAGTTACTGGGTTGGGTCTTTTTTGTTGTTGTTGTATTTGTTGATTACGGGTGTTAAGAAATTTCTGATTTTCTAGATGGCTTAGCCGAAGTTCCCTTTTTATTCGGGAAACTGCGGTTATAATATTTATCGGATCGTTTGCTCGTACAATCTGTCCTATTTTCGGTTCTAGGCCGGTCAGGAGGCTATTAAGAGCCATGGATTCTATAAGAGATATCTGTGCTTGTTTTTCTTTACCTGTTAAATTTTGTTTATTAATTGCCGCATACATTTTGGCTTCGTGAGTTTGGAGTCTGGCAGCAAAGGTAAGAGGTGATTCATTCGGTATCTGCCTCATTCGTTGCAGATCCTGGATTAATGAGGAAATATCTCTGGCATCACCAAAGTGGTTTTCTAGGAGCGATTTGATATCGTCCCAGGTAGGTGGGTTGCGTGAGTTAACAAGTTCGGCGGCACGGCCTCTTAACTTGTTTTTAATATGTAAGGTTAGTAACGTGGATTGGTTGTCAACAGCCATACTATATGCTGTCGTACATGAGCTGATAAATGTATTCAGGAAAATCGGGTTACCATCATATTCGGGAATAATAGAGAAAATCTCAGAGATCTTGTATGGTTCTACCGTTCCCTGGCGTGTTTCAGGCATGGTTGCTTATAGTTATTTAGATATAAAATGAAATCGAGTGAACAATTTTCACGTAAGTGGAAAAAATAGTAGATCAAGGCGAGTAGTGAATGTAATTTTAAATTACCTACCGGAAGATACGAAATATGCAAGCATATATAAAGTGCAAATACAATATCTGAATATGTATAGCAATGAAATCAGCAATGATAAAATTTAAATTTTAAATATCCCTTAAATAAATATCAAGTGTATTGGTAAAATACAAAGGCAACAATAATTGGTGATAGGTTCCGAAGTGGTTCGAAATTTGCTTCAAAGGTAAGGAAAATGTCTTATTAACTTTAAACGATTGAACTGATATTACGATTTAAAAGTAAAAATTAAATAGCAATGTGGTCATTAAGTTTCAAACAATTATTGTACATACGTAAATGCTCTTGGCATGGACTGTTCTGCTCAGCGATGACTGGTTAGCTCAGTGCGTGTTCCTGGTCAGCTATCTTACAGTTATGTCCTGGTCGGGAAGTCCTCGTTCACAAGAATTTAGGAATTGCCACGTTTAGTTAGTCTTCTTACTTGTTCCTTGTTCTAAACGTGTTGAACGAATCCTACTGACTGCGCCATTTTTATATTATTTAAAACACAAGTCACTTTTTAAAAAAATTTGATTTAATTAATACACAAAACAATAGTTGAAAAATACAAAATATAAAGTTACTTGAATGAAATGAACTATCTTAATGAATGCCGTGGGATGGCAAGTCTCGCATTTATAACATTTACTTTGCTGAATTGCATTCCCACGGTTTCAACGAATTCAACGGATCCGAAGGAAGCTGTCAGCGAAATACGATACTTGATAACGTACACGTGCATAATATTCTCATCTAACATATATATATATATATATATATATATAAATATATATGAACTACGGTAGGTTAGGTTAGGTTAGAATGTATATATATATATATATATATATATATATATATATACATTCTTTTTTCTCTCAAATTATGACTCAGATTACGACGTTTCGGCAGATTTACATTTACCATCATCAGGTCGGTTCGCATAATTCTCGTATCCTTTTGCTTCCGCCTCTAGTTAAACTAGTACTTACAGTATTGATAATGCCAAGTGAGACCTTGGCGAAACGTCTGCAATATACAAATTTGAATCAAAATACTGAACGGATGTACTCCCGGACAAATACTTCTTCATATTTTTCCATTCGTGGAAGTCTACGCCCAGACATATACAGAGTATTCCATCTCAAACAAGCTACCTTGAAAATTTTAGTTATTTTCAAAACTATTGCAATAAGAAAAACAGGAATAATCAGGAGTCAAATTCGATGATTTCCTAAAATCCCTGCCGAAACGTTTAGTTTTCCCGAATGTTGAGTATGAGCTTCTCGAAATAAATCAGGATTTGTAAGAAAAAATTTTAAATTCAACTCCAGTACGTATTTATGACGAACGTTACGTTCGGGATCGTTTTGGTTAAAAACCCTTGCAGCAGATAGAACACCATTTTGATTTTGGTAATAAAGACTTACTAGCTTAACACGTTCTTGCAATGTGTATACCAAAATTATCTTTTACATTTTCAACAAATCAGTAAAGTAATAACTTGACAGATAAATGTGTAATGCTTCAAATGATCGAATAAAAGTCAGAATAGATAAACTAAATAAACTAAATAAAATAAATGAATGTTTGCATTTAATGTTTTTTTTGAATTGTGTGTTATTACAGGGTGCGGTAGTGAAACCGGGTGGTTTAAGAGCGTACTATAAAAGAACTCATTTTTAATACTTTTCCATGGGATAAAAACTTTTAATTTAACAATCCGGTTTTACTACTAGGTCCGTTAGGTTTTCTATTTAAATATATTACAGAAACAGAAACTGCAATAAAAATTTTTATTACGACGGTGTAGTCCATAAAAAGCGCTTTTAAATGATATATGACAACACCTATTTTCCCTATCTCTAATCTCAAGGTTATTGAGCTGGCCTGTTCATGTTAAATGTGCGCAAGTGCTAATTCACAAAAAAATTCCCCTTCGAAACAAAAATCGACCTGTTTTTTTCTTATTGCAATAGTTTTAAAAATAACCAAGATATTCGAGGTGGCTAATTTGAGATGGAATACCCTGTATATGTGTGTGCGTGTGTTTTCGCACTTTTTCAGAGTTATGCTGAGAAACAACTGTAACAAATTAGCATCTAGTATTGCCACATTAGTAAACGCTAATTTACTGAGATGGAATTACAATTCGTTGTGTTCTGTTTAGCTAGTGGGTTTATTCATTATGGAAAAACTTATACAGTGCTTTCGAAAAGTAACAAATAAATTCATTATTTCTAAAAGTGTGAGTTTTCAATATAATCCTCTGAAACGCTGATTTTGCTTTAAAGAAAGGCATTTTTGACATACGACCATTATTTATCACGTAACAGTTATTCGAGATATGACGTCATCGAAAGTATTTTTTAAATGTCGTCTAATTGAACGAGCGTGTCATTCAACGTACACATCATCAAAAAAATGATTACATTAGATAGGTTGGATAACAAAATGAAAAAAAAAACATAATTTTAAATTTTATTAAATTTAATGATAACTATTAAAGTAAATGTTGAAATTGTGCACCCTTGGCTAACTGACAGTAACCAAAACAAACAATAAATGCCTGTTGAATATGTTCAATAACTTCACGAGGTATACTATATATCTCCTGACGAATTCTCACTTGCAATTCTTCTAAATTCGCCAGTTTAATAACGTATACTTCGCTTTTTAAGTACCCAACAAAAATAATCTAGAGGTGGCAAATCTGGTTGGCCAACCAAACAGCCTCTCCCTAGTCAACGATGAGGAACATCGCATCTAATTAAGCACGGACAGGTGCTGCATAATTGAGAGGTGCGCCATCTTGTTGAAAGAAAATGTCATTTCTCGTAAGATCATGCTCCTCATTTGGGTGTAAATTTATTAGTTCGTGAATAAGAAGAAGAAGAAACTCCAAATGTCTTGCACCAGTTAGGTTCACATCAAAGAAATAGGGACCCATAATTCTTCCTTGGACCTTGCCGCACCACACATTGGCTTTCTAATCAGCCATCGTGGATGGTCGGTGGCCCAATAACGACAGTTTTGTCTGTTAACACGCCCGTTCAAAAAAACCTAGCCTCGTCAGAAAAAAAATACGACATCCTGTCTCCAAATCTGATCAAGAAACGAATTTAGATCGTTCTCGTTCAGTTAATTTCACCATTTTTAGGGTTCCGTATGATAAGTATACGGAAACCCTTATAATATCACTCCGGATTTCTGCCTCTTTCACATCACAGCCGTTTTCTCCTAAAACTACTGGAAGGAAAATGTTGAAATTGGTATCAGTACATAGTTTGGTGACCCGATCAGGAGTACATATCGTAAATGACGAAATTTTAATTTTAGGGGTACTTCTGGGAGGAAAAAAACTTTTGAAAAAAATTAGGGATATTGGGCTTCAACTGAATTTTACCGGAAAATTAAGGAGAAACCTCTATTATTTTTTTTGGGGGGCAAATTGCAGAATTAAATGGAAAATATAAAATTAAAATTGTTTCTACGGCATCATGTAATATATCAAATAAAACGGCTCATTATGAAGAAAACAATTTTTTTAATATATATTTTTAACATAAATTATTTAAAAGATATTAACAAAAATACAAAAAAATTTTACCTATCCGCCCCCTTATCCCCCAAACTATATGCTGTAAAATGTTAAAAAAAATTGGCGGTATAGAGCTTCATCTAAATTTTACCGGAAAAATAAGGAGAACCCCCTAATATTCTTTTTAGGGGGCAAATTATACAATTAAATTTAAAAAATTTAAATCAAAATTGTTTCTAACGCATCAAGTAATATATCAAATCAAAGGACACATTATGGTGAGTACAATCATATTTTTTTGATATTTTTAAAATAAATTATTTAAAAGATATTAACAAAAATATTAAAAAAATTACCCATTCCAACCGTTACCTCCGAAACTCAAAGACGAAAAAATTTAAAAAAATTAGGGATACAGAACCTCACCTGTACTTTGCTGGAAAAATAAGGAGAAACTCCTAATGTTAATTTTAGGAGGCAGATTACAGCATTAAATGGAAAATATAAACTTAAAATTATTTCTATCGCATCGTGTAATATATCAAATTAAGGGGCTCATTACGACGAATACAAGTATGTTTTTTCAGATTTTTAGAATAAATATTTTAAAATATATACACAAAAAATTAAATTATTTTTTTAAAACACATCATGCGATACATCAAATGAAAGTGCTCATTATGAGGAGTATAAATTAAAATTTTTCATATTTCTAAAATTTATTGTTTGCAAGATTATAAAAAATTATCATTTCCCGAAACCATACTACCTAAAATTTTGGGGTACAGAGCCTCACTTGAACTTTATAAGAAAAATTAGTAGAAAACCCCAACATTAATTTTAGGGGCAAATTATAGAATTAAATGGAAAATATTTTAAAAAAATCAAAGGCGTTATGTAATATATCAAATAAAAGGACTCAATATAAGAAACACAAATATATTTTTTTCATATTTTTTAAATCATTTGCTTTAAAGAAATTAACAGAAATATTAAACATAGACTTATTCTCCCTTTATCTCCAAAACTACACAATCTCAAATTTTTGAAAAATATATTTTATTTGTGTTTTCAAATAATTTGTCTAAAACGTTTAATAATATATTATTTAAAACTTAACCAATTACCCCCATCCAATCTACTGAGCCTAAAATTCAGACAATATATTATATAAAGCTTCACTGAAAGTTTATTAGTAAAATGAAACTCTAATGCTAGTTTTAGGGCCCAAATTAAAAAATTAAAGTCATATTTTTATAAAAATCAATAGAATCAGGTAGCAAATAAAACAAAAAGTATATATGTGAGAAATTAAAGTGTATATTTTTTACAAAATTTAAAATTCTTCGCTTAAAAGATATTTGGGTAAATATAAGAAAATGCACACATTCGTTGTTTGTCTTATTAAACCGGAATATTAGCCCATTATACTTTGATTCATCTACATTGTATCAAATCTAAAACGTGGTACGGAACCCTTAGTATGCGAATCCAACTCGCACTTGACTAAATTAATTTTTAAACATGACAGTCACTACTCAATAAACAGTTCAAACACACTGCTTTAGTCAAACAAAAGATATGAAATCGATGAGAAACATCAAAAAATGCGATTTCGGGTTTTCATTTGAGAGTAACGTTGAAATTGGGTGACGTCATTAAAAAAAATCGTCCATGATGTCATATCTGTGATAACGATTGCGTCACAAATGAGGGTCGTATGTCAAAAAGTGTAATATTTTAGAACAAAATCGAGGTGTTTTTCGAAAAAATCTCATTTTAAGAAATAATAATTTTCGAACGAACTGTATTATTAACTTCTGTATTAAATGTTTTGGGTAGAAATGTTCGTTAGCCTTATCATATGATCTATAATATAATCTTTATGACATATGTTCATTATTGTTCTTTTCATTTGTTTTACGAAGTTAATTTTGCTTGATAATGGATAATCTGAATGGTAATGGATAATGTTGTTGAATTTGTATTTTTTCTATACCAATTCACCTGTTGTGTGTTGGGTGTTATCTTCCCGACATACCCCAGTATCCAGGAATGGAATGGCAATTCTTAAACGATAGTATTGCTATTACCAAATCATCTTATTTTGAAATGTCCTAGTCAGAAAATTTTTGATAAACTCATACAGTGTGGAACAGCGAAAAGAAATAAATATTCGATAACGAATAAAGGAGGGCTTGTTGGGAAAAACGCTTGGACACGTCGATTTTTATTTTTAAATGAGCATTTTTTTCAGCAAAAAAAATACATAGGGTCTGTCATGTGATAATGGCCAATACCAACTTAATTATTTTATATGCAAGGTCCTGTATATTATTTATTTTTGGATTCTCCAGGAAATTCTAGACATAAGTGTTTAGCTCTTGATATTGCGATAGTAAGTAAAAACCATTCCTGCGTTCCTTGTTATTGATTTGAAAAATAAAAACATTTTTTTTATTTTCGTCAAAATTTATATATAGCCTTAGCATCTTGTTGCCTGCCTGCATGACAGTGGTGATCAGTGTCAGTGCTATTGTCGATTGAATTTCGTTAACTGTACACAATAATATCAGAAAAATGGTTCATTTAACAGAAATGAACAAAATAACCATTCTACAAATAATTGGTTATGGAGATAACACATGGACACAAATGGAAGTTTCTCGCTTCTTTCACGAAAATTTTCCAAATTTGCCGCCTATATCCCAAGGAATAATTAGCAAAATAGAAAAGCAGTTTCACGAGCTTGGTCATGTAAGACATATTAAAAAGTAGTTTCTAGTGCACTAAGTGATAATACGAAATTGGATATTGTGCTTGAGTTTCAAGAAAACCCACATAATTCTGGACGAAAACAGCCCCACTGTTCACCGTTAGCCACACATCAATTTCTCGAGTATTAATAGGAAAGTAAAGTGCATCCCTATAAAGTGATGCCGACTCAGGAGTTCATGGAAGACGATTTCGATAGGAAAACGTATTTCTGTGAACAAATGATGGTAAGTGTCTAAGTGTTTATTGGGAAATAACACCACACTTTAAAGGAAATTGCTGTATATTCCAAACGTTTCGGGGTCTAAATCAGACCCCGTTGTCAATGGCTAAGAAACTACTGATTAAAAAGATACAATTCCAAGATGTAAATTTAAAGAGTCAGTACGTGTTTTCAGAGCTCCGGTGAAAAACTCTAATAGAGTATCAACCAGCAAAAATAAAAATTTGTGTGATATAAGAATTAGTCCAGTTACAAATATAAAAACATTAGTGGTAATTACCCTGAATAAAACAGTGACATTTATGGCTTGTAACAAGTGCGATTCGTCAATAACACGTACAAAAATCGGTGTATTTTGCGCGGGTTTTTGTAATAAACAATATCACGTGGCGTGCGTTGGAATAGCTCCCGATGTTGTCAAGTATATTAAAACTACGGGTCTTCTGTGGTTTTGTGAAAAATGTTACCCTATGGCAAGTGATATTAATAACTGTATTGCGGGTGCAATTGACCTCAAACTAACGGAAGTCTTTAAAAATGTTGAGAAAATGTTTGTAGATATAAAGAAAGACATATTATCCATGGCTAAGGAACACACTGGTAACCTCTCAACTGAAACCGTAAAACCTTCCTTTGCTCAAGTTGCTGTTACTCAATCTATGGTAGTAGTAAAGCCTAAAAATGTTTCTCAAAAGAACGCTCAAACAAAATCTGATATTATGAGCAATATTAAACCATTGGATCTAAATATAAAAGTATCGAAAATTAAAAACGTTAGTGACGGGGGAGTTCTAATAGGATGCAGCAATGCTACTGATGTATTAAAATTCAAGGAGGTGGCCAACTTAAAATTATCGAACAGCTATGAGGTTAAGGAAGTTAAGAGCCGGAACCCGAGGATAAGGATTGCAGGTATGATAGAACAGTACCCACCCGACGAATTAATTAAATTTTTGAAGTATCAGAATAGCACCGTGCAAAGTGCTAATGTATGTAGTGTATAAAGATTTGGCCAACTAAGAAGAATAACAACATATATCAAGCAATTTTAGAGCTTGATAAGGTGACGTATGCAAAAGTTCTAGAACTCCACAATGTTTTTGTGAACTTTGATGTCTGTCCTGTTTACGATGCCGTTGAATTGAAAATATGCTATAAGTGTAGTGGAATAAATCACCATCAACATTCGTGTAATCGAGACATTGCTTGTCCTAAGTGTTCAATGCAGCACCATATTAAAGATTGTCCGTCTAACTCTGAAATTAAATGTATAAACTGTCTCAATGTGAAAAATGTTGACTATCAACACTGTGCATGGGATCATTCTAAATGTACCACGTATCAGAAGAAACTAGTGCACTACAGAAATAGTATACTGTGTAAATAGCAATTAAAAAGCAGTTCTGATGTTGGTAAGGAACATAATTTTGTAATTTATTATCAAAACGTGAGGGGGTTAAATACAAAACTTATCTCTGTCTATAACCATTCGGCAACTTGTAATCAAGATGTTATTGCTTTAACGGAGACTTGGCTATCCTCATCGGTTTACGACTCTGAAATATTTCATGCAAACTATCAGCTATTTCGTTCTGATCGTGACTTTGAAACAACTAAAACAAAAAAGGGAGGGGGTATATTGCTTGCAATTAAAAACAATTACTGTGTAGAGGTCATTGATTTATCTAAGTTGTCATCTGTTATACCTGATGTGGATATGCTTGGCGTAAGAGTTTCTATTTCAAAAAATAGAAGAGTATATCTAATTGTAGTTTATTTTCCTCCACAGTTAAGCCTCGATACCTATGAATTTTTGTACGACTTTATATCCCAATTATATAATAGCGAAGATGACTTACTTATTTTGGGAGATCTCAATATACCACAGTATTACCAAAGTCATTCTGATGTTACATTTGGAAACAGCTATGTTTCTACCCTTGAACGTTTTTCAGCATTTATGAACTTAAGGCAATATAATGAGGTACTAAACAATAATGGTCGGTTACTTGATTTAATCTTAAGTAACTTTAATGTGACTGTACATCGTTCAATAGATCCTATTGTTCCAGAAGATCAGTACCATCCTCCATTAGACATAACTATATCTGTAGCTAAGTCTTGCAACAATTTTGTAACTAACAATAAGCCATCGTACAATTTTAGGAAGGCTAACCTTCATACACTTTATGCAGATATAAGCAATATTGATTGGAATGACTTAGTTAACTGTACAAATATAAATGCAGCGTGTGACTTATTTTATTCCGTTTTTGATAAAAGTGTTTCGAAAACAGAACCTAGATTTAATTTAAAGTATCCGCCATGGTATACTAATGAAATAGTTAGAAGTATTAAAACTAAAGCCCGTCTTTTCTCTCGGTATAAGCGTACATTTGATATGGATGTTTACAATGATTTTGGTATTCTGCGTGCTAAAATTAAAAAAGATATTGCAATTAGTTATCAAAACTACATGCGAAGCATTGAACAAAAATTATCTAGTAATCCTATATATTTTTGGAGCTACATTGACTCACGGAAAACTAACCCCTGTATACCAAATTCAATGAATTATGGAACTACTTCATTAGATAATCCACAGGATATAGTAAATTCATTTGCTAACTTTTTTCAGTCGGCATTTATTAGATCTTCTTATACAGATGTAGACCGTCTGCCTTGTACTAATTATAATAGTTGCACGATACCATCCGTTTCTGATAACAATGTATTACATGCCCTTCGCCGATTAAAACCAAAAACCACTAGGGGTCCAGACGGCATACCTGCTTTCTTGTTAAAAGACTGTGCGTCCGTATTAGTCAAAAAGCTTGCATTTTTATTTAACTTATCTTTAAGTAGTAGAACTTTTCCGGTTCTGTGGAAATATTCTAAAGTTTGTCCAATATGGAAGAAAGGAGACAAAACATATATTGAAAATTATAGGCCGATTACAATTCTTAACAATTTTAGCAAGGTATTTGAAAATGTATTGTATGAATTCATATTTGCACATGTAAAGCCGTGCATCAGCGTAGAACAACATGGATTCTATCCAGGTAGATCTACAACTACAAATCTATTATGTTTAACGCAATATATTGCTGAGATACTAGATGCTGGTGGCCAAGTGGAAGTAATATATACAGATTTTTCTAAAGCTTTTGATCGACTGGACCATGGTATCTTATTGAGCAAATTCTCGAAGCTTGGGTTCACTTCATCATTCCTTATTTTTTTACAATCTTATCTCACTAATCGCAATTTAAGAGTTGATTATTATGGTTTCCAGTCATTCAATTTTCAAGCTACATCTGGTGTACCACAGGGTTCTGTTCTTGGTCCGTTGTTATTTGATATATTTATTAATGACATTGTTGATATTTTAAAGTGTAAATCATTACTATATGCAGATGATCTAAAAATATATAATTCAATTTATGATGAACAGGCATGTAAAGTATTACAAGAAGATATTAATAGTCTTTCACATTGGTGTATAGAAAATAGGCTACCGTTGAATATTTCCAAGTGTAATCACATGACCTTCACGAGGAAATCAATTTCATTTGAATATCGGTATAACATTAATGGGAACCTCATTAACAGGTGTGCTACATATAAGGATTTAGGAATCATTTTTGATTCAAAACTAAATTTTGCTCAGCATATCAACATTATTCAGAAGGAGGCGTATCGAAATTTGGGGTTTGTAATACGGAATGGGCGTCACTTCTCCAGAACTAGCACCGTAACTACTCTGTTCAATGCTTTTGTACGTTCTAAACTCGAGTATGCCTCCATTATCTGGAATCCTGGATACGAAACATATACTAGTGCTGTTGAAAACATCAATAGGAAATACGTTAAATATCTGTGGTTTAGAACTGATGGGGTGTATCCACATCGTGGTATATCTAATGACACGCTACTGCAACGATTTCAGTTAATGGATTTAGCAACACGTAGGAAATACTACTCATTAGTTACTTTGCATATGTTATTAAACAATAAGTTGGACTGTCCAAGTTTATTAAGTCAAATCTCGTTTAATGTTTCTAACATCAGAACTCGCTTTCCCCCACTTTTTTACATGGTAACGCCCAGAACAAATCTACTACAAAATTCTCCGCTTTTCAATATGTTTTACAATTATAATGAATTACCGTCAGATATTGATTTGTTTAATGGGAATATTGGAATGATTAAAAGGCAAATGCTCCAGGACCTTGATTCTTAATCATTTCAATGTATTAAGGAGAAATTTCATTTTTCTTGTAATGTCCTCTCTCGTATTTTTAGCAGTGTATATTGTAAGTTGTTGTACATCGTATTTGATTTTTATGTTTTTATGTATGTAACTTTATAATTTTCCATGTACACTAATTTAAATGCCCATCCTTGATTTGGCCTATGGCTGTTGGATACTAGTAAATAAATAAATAAATAAATAAATAAATATTTGACAATGTTTATTATTTGATTTTTGACGTAACTAAGAGAATTTTATTTGTAATATACAGGGTAGCACAGAAATTTCTAAAGATCATATAATCATAAAGTTCCTTTCAAATTGGAAGAATTTGAAAGGGAGATCTTCAGAACTTTATGTGGCGCTCCTAGGTGCGACCCTGTATGTATGGTATAGTTATTGTATTAATGTGATTATCTTGGGAGTCAGTGTTGCTTGGTGAAGTTTTATGTTGGTTGTTAGGGATTGTTTGGTATTCCATTTTGTTTAACTCGTTATTAATAAATTTATTTGGGTAATGATTGGCAGAAAGTATATTTTTTATAAACGTTTTTTCTTCATTGAACTTATTGATATTAGAACAGTTGGTTTGTCATATAGAGATTTAATGATACCTCTTTTTAAAATTCCTTTTTACAATTATTTCACCACTTACTGGTAAGTCTAATTCTCATCTTAAAAACAGCGCACATTTCTTAGAAAAATTATCACATGTACAATATAAAAATACTTTCACACTAGCAAGTTTTGACATTGTGAATCTATACAATAATGTTCCGGTCAGAACAAGATTCATTACTAAATCAACGTACTCAATTGTCCATTAATACAATAATGGAACTACTAACATTTTGTACAAAGACAACATATTTTCAACTTAATGATGACTTCTACCAACAAGATTTTGGCATGGCAATGGGTTCCTGTTTGTCTCCCCCTTTAAGCAACATTTTTATGGAAAAATTTGAAGAACAAACAGTTTTCTCAAAACAGATTAAACCTTTGGTTTGGTGGCGTTATGTTGATGACATATTCGTTATTTGGGAACATAATCTTGAGGATTTACATGCATTACTTAACGACATAAACAACACAGAACCAACTATTCAGTTTACACTAGAGCTTGAACAGAATAACAAATTACCATTCTTAGTCATTTTAATAACCAAAACACAATCGACATTTGAAACAGAAGTTTACAGAAAACCAACTCATACTAACAGGTATCTCAACTTTAAGTCTAGTCATCCAAGTTCAGTAAAAAGAGGTATCATTAAATCGCTATATGACAGAGCAAAAACCAACTGTTCTAATATCAATAAATTCAATGAAGAAAAAACGTTTATAAAAAATATACTTTCTGCCAATCATTACCCAAATAAATTTATTAATAACGAGTTAAACAAAATGGAATACCAAACAAACCCTAACAACCAACATCAAACTTCACCAATTAACACTGACTCCCAAGATAATCACATTAATACAATAACTAAACCATACATACAGGGTCTATCAGAAATACTAAAAAGAGTGGGAAACATATAATATCAAAACATCATTTAAAACAAGAAATACACTAAAATCAATTATATCAAAAACCAAACCAAATAACACAACTCAAAATACAAAAAATTGCATTTATAAAATCCCGTGTGAATGTAATAAATTCTATATTGGAGAAACCTCTAGACCTCTGAATGTTCGAATAAACGAACACAAAAATTACATAAAAAAACGACAATTTGAAAAATCCAAAATTTGTGAACATGCTTGGGAACTTGGTCATAAAATACAGTTTCAAAATTCAGTTATATTACACAAAGAAGAACACAACACCAAAAGAAAACTAAAACAGTCTGCTTTAATTTTGTTAAATGAAAACGATTGTATCGCTACTACCTCCGTAGAATTCAGTCGTTCCTGGTTGCTGATGATTAAGGAAGAAATTGCTAATGGTCATGTCCTTGTGAACAACCCAATATCGGGATAGTTCATAAGATTTTTCCTAGGTTTTCCCTTATGACTTTAATGGGATCACTGAATCAACAAAGTTCTTTGGTCGCATTTTTGGCGAATGCACTATCTTATAAGAAAGTCGCACCTAGGAGCGCCACATAAAGTTCTGAAGATCTCCCTTCCAAATTCTTCCAATTTGAATGGAACTTTATGATTATATGATCTTTAGAAATTTCTGTGCTACCCTGTATATTACAAATAAAATTCTCTTAGTTACGTCAAAAATCAAATAGTAAACATTGTCAAATATTTAAATTTACATCTTGGAATTGTACCTTTTTAATCGGTAGTTTCTTAGCCATTGACAACGGGGTCTGATCTAGACCCCGAAACGTTTGGAATATACAGCAATTTCCTTTAAAGTGTGGTATTATTTCCCAATAAACACTAAGACATTGAAAATTATGCCACAAGTATCCTTCAGAAAACAAATGATGGTAAGGTTAGATAACAATGTAAGTACTTCTTGGGAAATAATAGCACAGTTAACAAAATTCCTGTATATTCTAAACGTTTCGGGGTCTAGGTCAGACCCCGTTGTCAATGGTTACAAGTGGTGAAATACTTAATAATAATTAACTATTGTTTGGAATATACAGCAATTTTCTTAACTGTGGTGTTATTTCCCAAAAAGTACTTAGACATTAGAAGATGTTTTGTTTTCTGATAAGAGCACATTTACACTTCACGGTAATGTTCATCGTTAAAATTGCCGCTATTGGTCTAATGAGAATCCTCACGGGATGACAGAGAAACATATGCAATATCCTGAAAAAGTTAATGATTGGACCCGAATTGTTGGAAATCATATCGTAAGTCCTTTTTTCATTGATGACAACTTGAATGGAGCTAAATACTTAGAAGTGCTTCAATATAATGACGTGCCAACTTTAACAAACTTATATCCTGATCCAGTAAACCCGCAAGTTCCTATCAATACAGTATGGTTTCAGCAAGATGGAGCACCGCCCCATTACTAAATCAATGTCCGGCAGTACCTGAACCAAACATTTCCAAATCTGCGGATTAGGCGGCGTGGATCGATATAATGGCCAGCACGATTTCCTGATTTGACGCCACTTGACTAGTTTTTGTAGGGATATGTCAAAAGTACTGTATACAAAACTAAACCCCTCAACTTCGATGACCTAAACAGACGAATCACGCTTGCGATTAGATTAGTCATGCCTGAGATGTTGAGTAACACAAGAAGTTCGCGGCGACCATTTTGAACATTTCCTACATTGACATTAATGTTTTTTTTTTTGTTTTTTTTTAGGGTTGCGTATATACAATATGCGGATACCCTTATAATATCATTCAGGATTTCTGCCTATGTCAAATCACAGCAATTTTCTCCTAAACTACTGGACGAAAGAGGTTGAAATTTGGTATCAATGTATAGTTTGGTGACCCGATCAGGAGTACATATCGTAAAAGAAAAAAATGTGACATTAGCGGTATTTCCGGGAGGAAAAACTAAAAAAATTGACCGTTCCCCCCTGATCTCCGAAACTACAGAGCCTAAAATTTTGAAAAAAAAGGAAATATAGAGCGTTGCCCGAACTTTACAGGAAAAATAAGGAGAAACGATTAATATTAATTTTGGGGGGCAAATTATAGAATTAAATAAAAATTTAAAAATAAACAAAATTTCACAAATATATTTTTTTTCATATTTAAAAAATATATATTTAAAAAGATATTAACGAAAATATACCAAAATTTACCCATTCCCCCCCTTATCTCCGAAACCATAAGCTGGAAAATTTTGAAAAAAATGGAGGTATAGCCTCTCACCTGAACTTTACTGGAAAAATAAGGAGAAACCCCTAATATATATTTTTGGGGGCAAAATATAAAATTAAGTGGAAAATATAAAATTAAAATTGTTTCTAACCCATCATGTTATATATCAAATGAAAGAGTTCATTATGACGAAAACAAATATTTTTTTTCATATTTTTAAAATAAATTAATTAAAAGATATTAACAAAAATATAAAAAATTTTACCCATCTCCCCCCCATCTCCGAAACCATAAGCTGGAAAATTTTGAAAAAACCTGAACTTCACCTGAACTTTACAGAAAAAATAAGAAAAAAACCCTAATATTCATTTTGGGGGGCAAATTATAGAATCAAATGGAAAATATAAAATTAAAATTATTTCTAACCCATTCATATATCAAATGAAAGGGCTCATTATGACGAAAACAAATATATATTTTTTGTATTTTTAAAATAAATTATTTAAAAGATATTTAAAAAAATATATAAAAAAATTTACCCATTCCTCCCCCCTTATCTCCTAAAACATAAGCTGAAAAATTTTGAAAAAAATTGAACTTTACTAGAAAAATAAGGAGAAACCCCTAATATTCATTTTTGGGGGCAAATTATAGAATTAAATGGAGAATGAAAAATTATAATTGTTTCTAACGGGTTATGTAATATATCAAATCACAGAGCTCATTATGACGAATACAAATATATTTTTTTATTATTTTTTAAACGAAAATTTTAAAATATATTAAAAAAATATTTTAAAAAAATTACCCATTCCCCCCGTTATTCCCCAAACTATAAGACCTAAATTTTTTTGTTTATTTGAAAAATATGAAAAAATCCCTAATTCTATTATTTGGCCCCTAAATAATATAACTAAACGGAAAATAAATGATTAGAAAACCCCCATAGTAATTTTAGGGACAAATTATACAATTAAATCATTTGTTGACAAGATATTAACAAAAATATTAAACATCGACTTAATTCCCACTTTAGAAACTACACTATTTAAATTTTAAAAAATAAATTCTATTTGTATTTTTTAATAATTTGAATAACAGATTTAATAATTTAACACCTCATCTATTTTGCCCTTTATTTTCCAATCCACAGAGCCTCAAAACTCAGATAGTAGATTATAAAAGATTTCTATGAAAGTTTATTAGTAAAATAAAACTCTAATGTTAATTTTGGGGGCCAAATTGGAAAATTAAATACATATGTATTCTGATAAAAATCAAGCGTATCCTGAAGCAGATAAAATAAAAAGTCTATGTGGGAAAAATGAAAGTGTATATTCTTTATAAATTTAAAACTCTTCCTTTAAAATATATAAGGGTAAATATAAGAAAAAAATACACTCATTCCCTGCTTGTCTGAAACTGGAATATTAGAATCTTGAAGGTGAAGGTCCAACTAGCACTTGACCAAATTATTTTATTATTAAGAAATATTTTAATATTACGTATTAGGTTTTTAGTGCAATTTAGCGGAGTTGTGAAATAAAATAAATTACTTTTTTAATGGTAATTTTTGTAATAAATCTGAAAACACTTAATATTTCCGAAACACTAGTTGTTGGACATTGTACATCAACTATGTCTAGAATTTTCTGGATAGTACAAAAACTAAATAATGTACAGGGGCTTGCATTTAAAATAAGTAAGTTGGTATTGGCCACTGTCACATGGCACACCCTATAAAATTTTTTTCCCAACACCTCCTCCTTTATTCCTCATCGAATATATTCCATTTGGCTTTTCCACACTTATACATCATACTGTGATATACATGTGGCTTGTAAATTGTTATAAAAGAAGTCAGTGCATTTGTTCCATATCCTGGAAAATTTACATTTTGGATTTGCATTGTTGTTGAAGCAAACTCCTCAACTGTTAAATTAGAAACATATACACTATCTTGTCACTATTTTTTTTCTTTTCATGGAAGTTAAATTATTAATACACATAATTGTTTTTTATTTATCTAGGATATCCTTCATACAAGTCCCGAGATAAAGGAAGTCCTTTTGTGACCTCCGTTATAAACTGCATTCGAAAATATTACAAATCAGAGGACTTACTGTCGATAATGATGGCTGTCAATGATGATGTTGCTAAGACTTTCGAGGCGAAAAACATAGAAAATGGTGAAATCTGTAAGCAGATGCCCACCATTGTGTCAACCTTGACAAAAAAATGTTATCTTGATTAATTTACCTATTTGAAATGTACTTAGTTGCTTTATTTTTCTGAAATATACCTATTATATTAAATATTTGTATTTTATGTGTAAACCATATGATACTATGTTTCAAAAATCAATTGCTAAAATGATAGAAAAATAAATGTGGAAGAAATTGTACGGCTTGAACAGAGTGAACATAATTTATCGACTTTGCTTAATAGTTAAACTAGCCAAATCTAAATTTAAAACTCCCACGTAAACTTGCTTAAATATATTCCTTTCTAGACTTCAGATATTTCCCTTAAAAATATACTCTATTTAATTGCTTTAAATAAAACATTGGAAATTTGTTGAAATTTTGAACACACTACGATCTAACTTTTCGAAATTTTCAATCCATTGAACACAAGACAATATATTGTTTCTGGTCGAGAACCTTCATTGGATGGGCTCCCCTCAACTGATTGAATTCTCTAATATTAAGTAAGTGCTTTTAATTGGGTACCTGTTCGAGTAATTAATGTCATTATGTGATTCAAAGAGTTCTTTCCTGAAAGTAGTGTGGCAAGGCAATAGTTGTGGATGGTACAAAAAATATGCCTTTTCTATCTAATATTTTTGTTAAACTGATATAACTGAATTATTTAAAATTATTAATGAAATACATTACATATTTTTAAGAATCCACAATAACAACTAGGTTTGTGAACTGTACTTCGAATAATCGATGTCCACCGAAAAATGAGTTCTTCATATAATTTTAGAGATTAGGTGTTGTCAATCGATATATGCCTCAAGGAAAATATTTACATAAAGATAGAACAAATAAATGTACATATAAATTGTACTGATGAGGCAGTGGGTTTTTCTGAAACATTCTTGTACATATACATATGGTCTCACGCTTCTTTAACTATTAGTAAGGTTTGTTAGTTTGTTATTTTTAAATAATTAGGAAAATAAATATACCCCATCATAATATTCATTTATAATAATTAATTAAATTTATCTAAATTACTGAGCCTATTTGAGTTAACTGCATTCTGGAATTAATTTTTAAATTTTAGGTATTTTGAACGTTTATTTTATGTCGCAAATATCCTTATATAATAACTAGGCCCTAGTTACATTCCTGAGCATTATTTTTATTTTCTTGAAAATTTTAAATTACGGCAAGCAGTTGAATTTAAAACTATAACATTTGTAAGGTAAGGAGTAAAAAATACCAAGGAGTCCTATTTTTTTTTAATTAAGTTTATTAATAATGGGTTTGTCCACCGCGGTTATCTATATACTCCCCAACACGTTTTCGCATTTATTCAATAAGATGCTCTATTTCTTCTTGAGGAATACCATCCCATCTTACCTGTATTTCATATCTTAGAATTTCCAAAGTCCGTGAGGCCTGGAGTAAATTTCCGAGCATTCTACTCATCATATCTATCTACATCGGAATACCTTCTCAACCGGCGCCGGCGATCGATCATCATGGTATTTGGTAGTCTTATATATTTGTTTGTGCTTTAACCGTTCAAGTCATATTGTTCTTTTAATCAGTGTGGTTATAATCTTTTTATAAGTTTTGTTTAATTGTCTAAATGTATATACCTAATATTGGCTAATACTGTTATTTTTTTATAGTGTTTTTAATCGATTATTTCTGTTCGTATCTTTAATTCTATCTCTTTTAAGTATTTTATATACTATCACTATAGATTTAGTTTTAAGATAATTATGACTTAGTTAGGTGACCCTATGCCCCAGTTATACTGGGTGCTCTAATAATATGTAACCCTAACAGCCGGTGAAATAACTTGGCTGAAACTGGTCTTTTATTACTGAATAAAGACATTTAATAAGGGAGTACATACAGCTCCACTACTTCCTGAAGATAACGTTGCGCTGTCATGTTGCCTTGAACAAAGACGAAAGGTGATCTACACAGCAAGCTGTTGCAAAAGCTGTATTTTGTAGGGAAAGAATTTATTTAGGCTTAACATTTTATGGACAGAACCAACACATACTGATGCCCAATATTTTTATCGGGATGTCTCTGATGAAAAACATGAATAATTCTGCCTGCATAGCATTGTTCTTCGGATTAAATAAATATTATTTCAATTCCTGTCAAAATTTGAGGGTCAGTATACAACGAAACCACTACTAATAATAAATTGTTTACCTTTACAGTCACAAACATCTTACGAAAAAACATTTAAGGAATTTTTCTAACTTGTTTATCTTGGTATTGATACTCATGCTTTTTTCAATTACAACAAAATGTTTAATTTTTTTACGGTTTCTAGGTCACTACTCTTCAAAAAAATAATCTGATTTTAAATAATTTGGTCAAGTGCGAGTTGGACTCCATACTAAGGGTTCCGTACCACCTTCAAAATTCTAATATTCCAGTTTCAGAGAAGCAGGAAATAAGTGGATTTCCTTATGTTTATCCTAATATCTTCTAAAGGAAGCGTTTTAAATTTCTACAAAATAAACACTTTTATTTTCCACACTGCTACATGATTCGTTTTAATTTTATAAAATTATGTATTTAATTTTTTAATTTGGGCCCCAAAATTAACATTAGTGTTTTATTTTACTAATAAATTTTCAGGGAAGCCTTTTGTAATCTACTGTTTGAATTTTAGGGTCTGTAGAGTGGAAGATAATGGGGGAAATAGGTCAATTTTTAGATAATAAATTATTAAATCTTACGCCGATGTGTAATATTTTTGTTTATATCTTTTTAACAAATGATTTAAAAATAAGATATAGTTGTTATTCACATAATGAGCCTTTTATTTGATACATTACATGATGCGTTAATATTGGAGGTGTCTCCTTACTTTTCCAGTAAAGTTCCGGTGAGATCCTATTTCCCTAATTGATTTCAAATTTTTACGTCTTACAGTTTCGGAGATAAAGGGGGAGTGGTAATTTTTTTTATATCGTTGTTAACATCTTTTAAGTAATTTATTTTAAAAATATGAAAAAATATGATTGTATTTGTCATAATACGCCCTTTGATTTGATATGTTATGTGATGCGTTAAAAACAATTCTAATTTTATATTTTTCATTTAATTCTGTAATTTGCCCCTCAAAATTAATATTAATGGTTTCTCCTTATTTTTTCTGTAAAATTCAGGTGAGGCCTTATATTTCTAATTTTTTTCAAAATTTTACTTTTTATATTTTTGGAGATAAGGGGGAACGGTCGATTTTTTTAGTTTTTCTAAGTACCTCTAAAGTCAAAATTTCTTCATTTACGATATGTACTCCTGATTTGGTCACCAAACTATATACTGATACCAAATTTCAACCTTTTCCGGCAAATAATTTAGGAGAAAATTGCTGTGATGTGAAAGATGGACAAATCCGGAGTGATATGATAACGGTATCCGTATACTGTATATACGGAATGATGTGTCAAAACATTGGCAAAAAGAGACCTTTAAAAAGAGGTGGTGTCACATGATACCCCTTTGTATTTAAACGTGCAGAAGTGATAGAGGGTTGAAACTGCAGGGGGGTGACCGATACGTGTAAGATGTGTCCCCCCGTAAATATAAATTACCGAGTTTTTTTGTCTTTTTCTCTGAAAAATATTTTAAAAGTTATTTTAGGTGGCTACTTTTAAAATGAAAGCCCTGTACTATACAAACCCAATATACTTTAGAAAATAACAACTACAAGCTATATTGGGACCGCACAATCAATAGTTGACAGTTCAAACAAACAAACAAAAACAATAGACTAGATAGTTATAGTAAATAAAGTCTCTAGAACATTTTAATAGGAGTAGTCCCAAAACAACTATAAAACCATTTAAAATACCTCGGTCTGGACGAACACTTTTTCAAACTGATGCAAAAAACTGCCCTTTGGAACACCTTTCTTTGGAGTTTTTGGTATTGCATCTATAACTCCTATTACTATAGGCACACTACTATGATCTTGACCATATGACGCATTTCTAGAACTTCATCTGTTGGTAGTAAATATTTTAAATATTTTCTAATCTTTTCGTGTTCTTTACATTAGGTTGCAATGCTACCGCGAAGTCCACTATGTCTGGGATTGGTCGATAGGTATATATTTTCCGGTTCCATTACAATCGAAATCATGGTGGGGGTGGGGATGCGTAATCATTCATTGAACTCCATATGCTCCTCCCATATTGCACATGCAACACTGAATTTTCGGCAGGTTTTCATCAGTTTCTAGTTTTTTGTAGGATTTTCTTCATCTTTACTATCGTATGCTCGATTTTACCAAGGTGTTTCCCATTCAATGGATTGCTTCTTAATTTCTGTGATTCTACTGGGTTAACAGCCTTTTTGTAGTAATATTTTCTTAACTGTTTATGTGCAATAGCCCCTCATACAATAACGCCTACTGCTCGGTGTATATGTCGCTCAACATCAAATTGAGGTTAACGTCTTTCTCCTCGACGTCGTCTAACCTTTCTTCGGGCATTATATCCCACCAAGCAGTATTGAGATTTATGAGAGAAGACGTTCTGATGCCATTCTAGACCGGGAGCCCACGTTAAAATATTTTTTTGAATAATAACAGGCTACAAATTTTTGGGTGGGTTAATTTCGCAGTGACGCCCAACTTTTTCCTCTTCGAAAATTTTTGAAACAGGAAGTTAAAAGAGCTACCAGGTGTTGAACATGTCAAAATTGTGAGTGCAATTTTTTTATTAATATCAATTAGTTTTTTGGTTACATCTTTTAATAACATCATAAAAAACGCCTAAACACTCTTGTCTTACACCCACGAAGATATGGCCGCTGCGTCCCCCGCTTTAAATATGTCAATTTTAGGTGAGTAAAATTTTTACTACTAACATCCTATTTTTTCACTATTGCTTGGTAATTATTACAACAATCGAATAGCATCTTTGCTCTACAAGTTAAATGGAATGTTTTCCTAGTCCTATACGCGAAACATGTCAGTTTTATGGGCTCGCCGAAATCATTAATAACAACCTAATATTGCTTTTGTTGTTTAGGGAACAATGTAGGTGATACTATTTTACTACTGTCCTACAAAAAAAGGTATGTATTGATAAAAAATGTACTAGTATTTCATAGACGTTCTAATTTTTATTTAAACATTTAAATACACATGCACACACACCCGCGGACACACATATATATTATTTAACTTGATAACGAGAACTAAGGACGCTAAATTGACAGAAAAGAAGCCATTACGGGAATTTAGTCAAAACTCTGTGGCAGTTACCTACACTTTTTGTATCTTCATCAGAGAAAGTATGTTCGTCATAAATACGTACTGGAGTTGATTTTAAAATTTGTTGAGACGGGCTTAGTAATTAATAAAAAAAGAGGTCCCATTGGAATTGTAAATGATGAAGGCTGTTGCTACATTGGGCCATGTCAAACTTATACCTGTCCAGCAAATCTCTGCAGCTTCCGGTATTAGCAAAACTAACGTTTCATGAATTGCATGAGGATGCTTGGGTTTGAAGGCAAGAGTGTTGGGAAATTATGACCCAGCGTATGATCCCAAATTTCTTGCACAATGTTTGCTTTTCGGATTAGTGCACTATTTTACTTCATGGGGAGGTTAACCGACATAACTGTACATTTTGGAGTGATACAAGTCCTCAGTTATTTAAGAGAAGCTCATAGTCAACCGTGAAACTAAACGTTTGGGCAGGGATTTTGAGAAATCACCTAATTGGACCCCTGTTCATTCCTGGTAATTCAAATAGTGAAACTTATAACAATATATTGGAAAATGAAATTAATACATTGATGATAGAAAAATTAGAAAATAATCCTCTTCTACATGACGAGCAATTGCATTTCCAACAAGATCGAGCTCCTCCTCATTACGCCGCACCAGTTCGTCAATACCTCGATTTGGAATACCCTGGATTGGAAGAAGAGATTTTTTTGTGATGACATGTAAAATCCAAAATTTTTATTACTCAGCTTGAGAATTTGGACGAACTACGCCAACGAATAAATTGGTTTTTTTATTTTTGAATACTCTTTTATTATTACATGTACAGAAATTGCAATAAAAAAATTTATTTTGATGGTATAGTCCGTAAAAAGGGCTTTCAAATGATATATCATAACACCTAATTTCCCTATCTCAAATCTCAAGGTCATTGAATTTGCCTGTTTATGTTGAATGCGCAAGAGCTAATTCACCTCAAAAAAATCTCCCCGAAAGAAATATCGACCAGTTTTTTCTTATTGCAATACTTTTGAAAATAACAAAGATATTCAAGGTGGCTCCTTTGAGATGGAATACCCTGTATATTGTCTTGCGTACAAAAGAATAACACCGCGAAGAGAGTATTGAAGTATGTGAAGTATGTTATATTATGTATGTGTTTCTGAAGATTTTGCACAATTGACAATACGGTTATAATGACAGCTTACCGGTATACGATTTAATCACAGTACAGACCATATAGCTAATACCTAATGATAGAAAGGGTGAGATACCCGCACTTGTACAAGTTTAATCATAACACTGGATGAGAGAGAAAGGAAACCGAGTGGACGTGTTTGTCTATGCCTAGAGCTGCAAGCAATAGCTAAACGTCACTTGATTTACGCAAACATGCACCAACCAGAAGCTAGCTTAGACAGTCTTCAATATATTCACTTGGCTTTCTGTGTTTCTCATATAGTGCTTATGTCTTTCTCGGGGCCTTGCGTTTTCTAGATTTAAATAATATCGTTGTAGAATAGACAGAGTCTTCACAGACATTAAAATAACTGTTCAACAAGTCCAAGACTACGTTAGTTACGTCACAAATAATAAAGAAATCGTTTACGCAGTCTTAATGTCTTTTTGAATTTAATTATCGAAGGAAAATATTGAAAATTAGAAACAAAATACATGCCGTGAATTTATTACATCATTGAAAATTTATGATAGATTAAAAGTCAAATACGCAATAATGATACTATATTTTCGAGATTTTACAATATATTGAACGCATGAATTATCTGGTTCCTAGTTGAGAACATTTTCGATTTACTTCAACTGATATTCGCTTGGTTTTAGGTGGGCCACTCTGTAGTAAATTAACGTACGTAAGATTGATTCTCCTCATAAAGTTGACTCAATAAAGATATGATAAAAATCAATAGCAAATCTTGCAACATACATAACCCACAAAATTATTATACTCTACATATAAATCATTTATGACAACTGATTGCGCTATCTAGCTGTTAAGAACACATGGAATACTGACACTGCAATTACTATTTTCAGTTTCTGCGTGTTTCCAACGATATTGGATTTTGAGTGTCAATAATCGTATAATATGTATTTCAATAAGTTTGAGAAAAATCTTCTCAAATTTATTTGTGTTTCAGCAATACTGAGTAAAAGTATTCAACTTCTTAATTTGCTAAGTAGTACACGTATTTAGGATTAGTTTGTGTGAATACTCTATTTTCTATAATATAGGGCCGGGCAAAACACTGTAACATGGGGATTGCACTACAGTGGTGAAATATTTAGAAATATCTGAGGTGCATTTTACATATGTGATTTCATCATTTGCGTAAGGGGGGTGTCTTGCCGTATTTCGCACCTGTACCTCTTAAGGTTAAATGTTAATTGATTTGAATATTGAGTTAATAAAAGTTATCCATAGCGTATAAGAAGAGTAGTTATTAACATTCTAAGGAACACATGTTAACAAGTTTCCACATGTTAGTATGAGACTGCTCGACAATATAACTCGTTACTCGAAGTTTCCTCTGCACTTTCAGCGTTTGAGAAGGTAGATCACACAACGTTTCAATACCTTTGAATCTATCGCCAGGTAAATGATGGGAAATTCAGATTATCCGTAGTAGAGATTGCCACCCTGGGAATGTGGAATGTCTACATCGGCGAAACAAAGCGACCATTGGACAAGGTTAAGGGGCACCGCATAACTGCTCAACGAGTCTGGATTAGCTACACACACATGGACCGAACACCACAACATTAACTGGGACCAGGTCAGGATACTTTACAAGGAATAGCACTGGCATAAAAAGAAAATTTAGAACTAGAATATAATTAAGGAACCCAGCGTCCAAATTTAAAAACATTTTGAGACACCTTCTTCAGCCACTGTCGCTATATAATAATAATCTGAATTTCCCATCATTCAACTCAGGACTGTAGCATATTCAAAACTATTGAAACGAAATCAACCATTCCATGGAAGTACATAGCAAACTTGGAGGAAATTTCCACATAATCTCTCACAATTCTATTTCACTTATTCCAGCGAAGTATTTGTAGAAGTTTTATCTGACCTTATTTTGTCATTACTCTTGACACCCTAATTGTCACTTGAAAGCGTCACTTAACCTTTGGACATATGTTTGAAGTTGCTAGGTACCAAATATGAACATGGTGGGTATTTCAGTATATGAAAACCGCAGCCACTTAATGAAGCAGTAGAGCCTTGACAATGACCGTTGTCTTGATTTAAGTTCCAACTAATAAGCAATAACACCACAATCGAAATAAAACGAGGTATATTGGAGGAAAACCAAACGTTTCAAAGTCTATTTTGACTTCGTTGTCAATGGCTTGATATTTATTGATGTAAATTGCAAAACGAAAATTATTATGACATTTGTTATTGTGGTGTTATTGCCCAAAAAAACATAAAAGTACTCAAGAATATGCCACAAACAACGTTTAGAAGATAATAAGCAATATTTTCGAAACGTTTCCGATTTTTGAAATATATTTTATATAGTTTAACTGAGAGTGTCCCCTTGCCAGTTACTGGAATCAACTTAATCTATGGAACTATTCCAGTATAATGAAGTTTTTGGCAAAAATTCCAATTTTTTAAAGAAATTTATATTATATTTTAGGTACAAGGTTTAGTATGGATAGTTTTGTCTTTAACGACTGTCATAATACACAATCGACATGTTCGCCTGGATCAGCCGGTAACCTATGGTGAAGCTTTATCATATGTCCTTTATTACAGGTTTTTGAGAGGTAAGATTTTTTGTTAGCGTGAAAACAGTTCTAATTTCAATATTGATTGAAAGTACTTCATTTACTGAATGGCATCCAAATAGATATTTATGACATATGCTTCTTGAGTTCCATCTAAAACCATTTTTTTATATAATTGACTTCCATAGCAATACACTCATTCTTAAAATTTATTCTAAATATTCTTAAAGAACGATTTGACTTTTTCTGGAAAATAAGCTTCAGTTGCAGCTATAGCCTCATCAAAGAAGCCAAATCCCATTCGCTGGAGTATCCTTTTAACATCTGCGAACAGGTCGATGTCGTATGGGTGTCAGATCTGGTGAATATGGAGGTGTGGAAGCTTTTCGAATCGTAAATCTAACACAGCAAGTTTCTATTGATCTCCTGACCCTTGGACATATTTCATACATGGCTATGTATGGGCGTACATCATTGATATAATCAGTTTTTTGACATCAAATTTTTCATGTACAGTTTCCATACGGTGTGTTTAGGTATCTTTAAGATCTCAACTATCTCTTGCAGCTTCACTTTCCGAATACCATTAAATTTTGAAATTTGTCATTTTAAGGTTGGTATTACCGAAAAGCGGCACGTTACTACGTTATTGGTGGTGCCATGTGTGTATCAGAACCATGGTTGAGTGACCCGTGTAATATGTTATGTAAAGGGTTCTTCAAACGAGGTGTTAAGTTAGATGTTTTAAGCAAATGTTAGAGATGATTAAACACAAAACACTTACTTTATTTTCTATCACTCACTTGAATGTATAAACGTGTTTCTCACCGTTTCGGTAATAAGTTTTTTTGTCACAAGAGTCTACGATGGATAGTTTCCCAGATACAGTACCCTGCATTCTTAGTTGGCCACCCTGTACATGTTCTGACTTTTTAACTAACGCTTACATAATACGATTTATATATATAGTTCATTATATCCAAAATATATTTTTTAGGTAGCCAATGGGGATCCAGCAATTTTACAATACGTGCTGCAGACTTTGTGGCGTTTATGTGGATCTATCTGTTGAGTAGTATCGTTTGGGTAATGTTATCATATGATTTATACTCTGGTGAGTTAGTTAACAAGTCAATAATGTTGGTTTTTTCGCACTGTGAAATTCTAAAAATGAAATGTCATTCAGATAACGGAATAACCTTGAGATAATATCGCAACTCCTAAGGTTTGTAATGTTAGTAATCTACCTTATCTCAAGTACATTTTCTGTGCTCTACCGAATATAAAATTAATCGTTCTTTAAAAAATTGTTTCGATCAATGTCTTAGCCATTTCATTTAGACGGATTAATTATTTTCATAAAATAATTATTTTCATAATTAGTAGCATTAAGAATAAAGTCTTATAGCATAATAAATGTTTAATGTTTATATTTACAAGGTGGCCCAATAGTGTCTTGACGGAGGTCGTGACAATAATATAATATATACAGGGTGATTCGCTATGAAGTTACATACTTTTCAATGGAACGTCATGTCTATTATTACTTATTTGGTTTCAGCAATAGGAACATATTCATAAAATTTTTGACGTGTGAGCAAAAATTTTCAAAGCTGAAAACCTTCACAAACCTCAGACCCTTCACCAAAACCTGTTTATTACGGCTTTGTGACTGCAATTGTTAAACTTTAGCTTTAAGAGTGTTTTTTAAGTCAAGATCTTGCAACAGACATGTCACGAGATTGATGTAAGCCAATAATTGGTTGATTTTTTAAAAATTTTGTCCGCCCTCTTGGCTCCGTCATCTTAGAATACGAATTCTCAAAAACTAATTTCAGATTCATAATTATCGACAGTAGAACCCAGGTGTACAAAATATGAAGTAAATTGGTGGCTTAAACAAAATACTGCGCTATCCCTAGCGGCAATAAAAAATGGTTGTTCCCGCTGTAAAAAATGGATTTGTCATTGCTATGATCTTTAAGCACATGGTCAAAGTCAAATCTAAGGTCGTCATTTAATAGCCAGGGAAATATACAAAAACATGTGCATTTAACATTTCTCAAAAAAATGTATTCCATACTTTTGTGCTACCTTGTATAAACATAAGTCTTTTTTATAATTGTTTCTTAGAATAATTACACGACTATAATTAATAATAATGGTGCGTTTGAACATGTATTTCCTCCATACTAATCGATACCAACGTTGATAACATAAAATCCACAAAAGTTTTTGGTTACATGAGTTGAGACACATGTATTCTGATGTATTTTCCATCGCTGAATCTTGATGTCACATTATTTTTGAGAAAAACCCAAAAATCTACTTTAAATGTTTTTTGTTGAAATTTAAAAGAGTGAAGTATCTATAAGTATACACAACTGTATATATCTATGTGCATATGTGAAAGCTTATACACATGTATGCCACTTACGCTCATATGCCCTGTGACCAATTAATAAATACTTGAAGTTCCACCCCCTCTCATCTGGCAGACCGAAAAAAATATGTAACATTTGAAATCAGCTAAACATAGCTCCACTTAGGCTATAACACTTTTACCTAAACGAGTACCTATAGGTTTCAAATTATATTGACTTTCAAAAGTTTTGCACCCGCTAGCTTTAGGTATAAGATATATCGTTATGTTTCAAAGAATTTCAAATATCAGTGTTTAATCTTAACCAAAAACCAATAAATAAATTTTCTCAAAGATAACTAAATAAAGCGAATTAATCTTGAGTATTGGAATCTCTGCTTCTTACAACAGCATCCACACGTATGGTAGTCTCTTTAATCACATTATTAATAATCTCTTGAGATAATTTTTTTTGAAACGCTCTAGTCAACTAACTCATTACGTAGAGGTATGAGGATAATTCATGGAACGTCAACAACAACAAAATTTTCATGCATGGCGGCCATTGTACCCTTGTATGCAGTGGCGCCATCATGCGGTTGACGTTCCGTGAATCTTCCTCAAAATAATTGCATTTATGACATCATTAAGGTGATATGCGCCTGTCATTGTACCTGGTATATGAATCAAAACAGTTCTGTGAACCCACTGTAAAGGGCAACTCTAATCGCACTTTCCAGTCTGTCTGTATTTCCGGTTTCTCCCCAAATTCTTACTCCATAATCATCACTCACTAATCCAAACCAGTACTCATCAGTAAATAGCACGTTTTTCCAGTCAAGTAATCGCCAGTTTTGGTGAGCTCTGGTCCACGCGATGATAAGTGAACTGGAACAGTGATTTAAGGATGGAACAGTGACTGACCTACTCCCACGGGCTGCTTGGACAATATACCGATCTTCAAATGGTATGGTAACACAGATTAGTCCACTTCGAGGTCGGCTTTGCACTTCATCCGTTTCTTCGTACCGACTTATAGTTCTGCCCACTGGGTTTCTAGCAATGTTCAGTCTATCCGCTATTTGTTGACGATATAATCCGGTTGAAACATCTTTCCTTGTAGGAGATTTTCTAGGAATTGATCAAAATGTGAGTCGAGGAAATGGAATTTCAAGTTCACTAAGCAACCTATTTTTGTTAATTTCATACCATTCTTTCCAATTTTTTTTAGTCCCTAGCACTGGTATTACCTAAAAATCTGAGCTCCATAATAAATACTATGTAGAACTCCATTTGCAGAAAGGTACAGAATCAACATTGGTATCGGTCAGTGTGGACTAGGGACACGTGAGAACGCACCATAAGATTTGTTACCTTTCCAGGCTTGAACTCTAACAAGAACCGATTGTCAGTAACAATGTTATCATGGACAGCAGTAACATTTATACTCTCATTGATAGACTTTATACTAATGAGTTTTCTTGCAAGGGATTACAACTCATGTGAGGATAATCAAATAAACGTTTTCTGCTTTTTGGTTAACGGTATTGGTATGACACTAGCAGCTAGAGGATTTATGTTGTGGTTCCTTAATGTTGGAGCTGCTTGTGTTGTGCTCACTTTTGGCCTAAAGGTATGATAATAGAATGTAATGGTAATAGCTATAGTAGTCACAGTAGCAAAATCAGTAGTAGTACAAGTAGAAATATCAGTAGTATCTTATTGGCAATATTTTGCTACACTAAACTTTTATTATAGAGGGTGAGTTTTTTTGATGATAAGTATGGGGATCTCGGAAACTAGCGGAGATAGAGCTATGGTTAAATTGGGAAAGATTTGTAGTTTTACTGGCCCAATTTAATGACACTTTTTTGTAAAAAGTTATGGCTTACTAGATATCTAGAAAAAACGAAATTCTGTGTATTTAGTTAAATCCCTTTAGCTCCTTTGTTTTTGATTTTATAAAAAAAGTGTAAATATCAAAATTGAAAGGAATTGTATCCCTAATATGATTGTCATGTCCTCGTTTGCGTTTTCTCGTTTTCGAGATATGACACAAACTTATCTTTTTTTGAATGGAAACCATAGTTGGCTATGGCCTCAAAAAATCGGACATTTTTAGAGCTTTTCAACGATATAACACTCGATATAGTTATTCATAAAAATAACGGAGTTATGGATGCTTTTCTCTTATTTTCACTTTCAACGTAGTTAGCCATGAAAAAGATTGTTTTAACTTTGACGTTTCCTCATTTGAGAGTAATTCCATTAGTAGTGCTGAACTGACAGTCGATATTGCCAAGTTTTCATGATAAAATGGAAAAATCTAAGGAAGAAAAACTGAATATGGTTGAATGTTAAATCATATGCCATAAAAATTCAGTTCGTGCAGCTGAGGAACAGTTTCATAGATATTTTAATCGTCGTCAACCTGCTCTATGTACATTTAAGAGGCTTTACGATAGTTTACGCAGATATGGATCTTTTACTAAACCACCAAAGGAACGTAATCAAATTAACGAAGCAGCACAAATAAATGTTTTGGCACTGCTAAATCAAAATCCATCTACATCAACTCGGTAGATTGCGGCAGAAGCTGGCACATCGCAACGAACTGTAGTTAAGGTACTGAAAGCGCACAAGTTCCACCCGTACAAATTTTCAGTTTCTCAACATTACATGCTGGTGACGAACATCGACGTATTTTGTTTTGTTCATGGTTTAGAGACATGTGCCTTGACAATCCACAGTTTCTATTAAAGGTGTTATGGTCAGATGAAATTAGATTTACTAACGGCGGTATGTTCAATAGACACAATGAGCATATCTGGGCTAAAGAAAAATTTGGTTTTAATGTTTGGTGTTGTATCATAGGGTCTACTATTCTGGGGCCTTTTATCTATGACTAATCACTTACTGGGGTGCCCTACTTGCATTTCTTGCAATACATGATGCATAATTTAAAATTATATAATTATAATAATTTAAAATTGAGAACTCGTTTAGAAATTGAGTGGTTCCAACATGATAGAGCACCTGCTCATAACTCGTTATTAGTACGACAATACTTAGATAATATCTATTCAAACTCTTGACTAGGAAGAAATGGCACACCCCTGTCTCCCAATTTGGCGCTATAGACTTCTATTTATGGGGTGCGCTAAAATACAAAGTATACAAAAGAAAGTATGAGATAGTTGGTGACCTAAGGGAGGCGGTATTACAAGCAATTGAAGAAATTAATAGGCGGTCTGTGAGGAAAGCAGTAATGTCAATATTAAAACGATGTAATTTTTGTCTAAATAACAATGGTGGACTTTTCGAACATAAATTATAACCATTATTATGTACTTTAATTTCTTAAATTTTTAGTAAGTACCTACTTATTTAGTTTTTTCGTTATATCTGATATACCTAATAAAAAAATTGTTCATTGTTTTTTGGAATTGTTATTAGTAAATCAACCGATTTCTTGGCTAACTAAATTAAAAGTGAAAATAAGAGAGAGAGAGAGACGTATCCATAAATACGTTATTTTTATGAATAACTATATCGAGTACTATATCGTTGAAAAGCTCTAAAAATTTCCGATTTTCTGAGGTCATGCCCAACTATGGTTTCCATTTAAAAAAAGTTAAGTTTGTGTCATATCTCGAAAACGAGAGCTGTCACGCAAACGAGGACATGACAATCATATTCGGGATACAATTCCCTTCAATTTCGATATTTACACTTTATAAAATCAAAAACAAAGGAGCTAGAGGGATTTGACTAAATCGATAGAATTTCGTTATTTCGAAATATATAGTAATCCATGACTTTTTACAAAAATCCGAAAGTGTCATTAAATTGGGCCAGTAAAACAGCAAATCTTTCCCAATTTAACCATTGCTCTATCTCTGCTAGTTTCCGAGATCCCCATACTGATCATCAAAAAAAACTCACCTTGTATATAAATATGTATAACTACTAAAACCACTACAATAACCTCTACTATTTGCATGTCTTTAGTTCTTACATAAGCAGCTACATTTTAAATACATTCCTGAAGCGTATTGATTAATTATATATCAATTATTTATATCTTAGATAGACACACACACACCCAGAGAGAGAGAGAGAGACAGAGAGAGAGACAGAGAGAGAGGAAGAGCGAGAGCGAGAGAGAGAGTTTCAAAATGCGGAACTATAATTGTCTCAATGTCAAAAAAATATAATTGGATCTATATTAATCCGGAAACATAACCTCGTGAAAATGTCATTTACGCTATCGGTTTGTAAAACGCAGCAAGTAATTTGTTGGACACTATGACTGTTTGATTACATAATTGCTAAATAATTGGGCAAAATGGACTATATACCTATGTATGGAAAAACGTCATCTCATCATTTCAGCATGTTAGGGGCGTCGGAGAAACTCATTGCAGCATTTGTTTTGTCGGACAAAATGTTTTTCGAATTTATTACCAAATTAGCTTACAAATATATCAGAACGAACGACTAGTCCAACACAAAAAAAAACGTCAAAATCTGGGATAGTATCGAATAAGTTGCCATTTTCTCATACATAAGCTTATGCAAATTATAGAGCTTAATGATTTTTTCAATGATCCAATCATCAGATCTTGACTAAATCTATGTCCCATTAGTAAACAATTATAAACCTATATATACAAAATACAAGTAAAAAAATATTTCTACGAATTTAGAACCTCCACCTTTTTTGAAGTAGTTGAAAAATATTTCTTATTAAAAACATCTTCCTTTGATTTATTTTCATAGGTTTCCACTGTGAACAATACATTTATATAATTGAACTGTTAGTAGCTGTTAACACCAAAACTAGTCATCTAATCAAATGAAATGGTGTTGCATAACAGGTAGATTTCAGAATTCTTTCACTTTCCTTGTTACAAAATTTTGTTGGCCTATGAAAGGCTTATACAGAAAATTTAAAAAGGTTACACAAATCAACTGTATTTATTTATTTATATTGATCCATTGTTTGTAAAAGTACCAGATGGTTGCGCAATTAGATTAGTCTATTTTAATGATGGGGCTTTACGTTTTAATTGGAATAGGCGAGTAAGAATGTAGCTGACAATTTTGCTAGCCAACAATACCTGTACATTTTTCTTTATTTAAGTTACCTAAAATCTAAGTATAATAAAGAAACAATTTTTCAGTTTTTTTAACTTTTTTATACGTGCACGAAAACTATAAGCAAAAATCCCACAGGATTTTTATTTTTTAAAATATAGCAAAATTACAAAACAATTTTACATTATATGTAGTCACGTCTAATATCCTCATAGTTGGCTGAAGATTTATAGTTGGTATCTTCGTGGGAACTATTGGGTTTCTCATTTTTTAAACAACGACAGTCTTCATCTCTTCTTTTCATGCTCCGATTCCTGTTATGATATTTGTGTTTTCGAACCTCTTCAACTTCTGACTCAGATGAGTGATACCTTCCATGAGGTCTTCGCTTTCCTTTACTTCTCCTCCTACCAGATCTCCTTCTCTTCGATTTCCTTCTCCTAGATCGTCGACTTCTCATCGAATACCTCTTGGGAGCTTGCCTGGAGAGATGCCGGTATGGAGATTTCTCCCTCTCTGTCATAGATCTCCATATTTGAGCTCCTCGTTTCGTAGTTTCCGCAATATTCAATTTTTGTTTGTTCGACTTACGAAAATCACGCAGAAAATTTATAAAGGGATTCCGTGATACCTTACTGCTCGGGACTGCTTTTAGAGTGACACTTTTACTGGAAAAGTTACTTCTTGGTTTACGTTGCTCCATTTTTAAACAACAATTTTGAAAAACCTTTGCTTAACTTTGAAACCTATTCCGGAATTTGACAAATAAATTGACACGAGATATACAAATGCATTTGTTTTACTGACTATGACTGTTCATATTAATTTGAATTAAAATACAAAGTGATTATTTAAATAGTGGATGAGTGATTACAAAATTTTTAAAAAGGGTTCATTAAAACTATATTTAAGCAATATTACTTTATGGTAATGAAACAACGCTAGCAATAAAATGATATAAAGTTTATGTATAGCAATTATATTCAAATATTAAATAGAAACAGTTTGTCATCCTGAATATTAAATGTTATGATCATAAAATTAGGAATTAATAAACAAAACTTACGAAAAATTTCATGTTAGGGAATTTTTGTAGCCTTAATTTAAGTTTATTTTTGTCTTTAAAGTTAAAACATATAGGTACACAGCAATTCAACAGCAAATCGCATACGGCATCACATTAGTAAAAGTTAATATTTGTCTTCTAAACGTTGTTTGTGGCATATTCTTGATTACTTTTATGTTTTTTTGGGCAATAACACCACAATCGAAATAAAACGACGTATATTGAAGGAAAACCAAACGTTTCAAAGTCTATTCTGACTTCTTTGTCAATGGCTTTAAATTTATTGATGTAAATTGCAAAACGAAAATTATTATGACATTTAAATTGACATTAGAAATTCGTTGTTTTTAGATATACAGGTAGCACAAAAAATTCTAAAGATCATGTATTATAGTTAAACAGCTTTCAAATTAGAAGAATTTGAAAGAGTTGTCTTTAGAATTTATAAATGGCGTTCCTAGGTACGACTTTGTTATAAGATTGCACATTCGCCAAAAATGCCATCAAAGAATTCTATTGTGGGAATCCGAAATATTCGTCTGGCGCATCCAGATCGGCGGCTTGCTAGATGTCGACATTTATTTTGGTTTAAAATATTAAATATATATTCTGCTAGGTTCTTGCTAATTTGTCGGTAAGGGTTGGTTTAGGTCAATTTACTTCAGTATTTGTTATCTTGTTATTAATATTCACCTCTATTTCGCTTGTGTTTTTTGATGTTTGTGAGGAAAAACATTCTAATTGACTGAATAAGCAGTCCCCATATTTAGTCTTCCTCTATGTTTCCAAAATATGTTTCAAATGTTGAACTCTGTTGGGGCGTAATCTGGTTATTAAGCAATAATCGTTGTTTAGCACGAGAGGTTTCCCCAATTTTAGAGAAGATTCCCAATATATATTTTTTAAATTTATAAATATAATTCAAAATTTGTTCCGTCAGGAAGGTTCTCGTAAAATCTTCTGTAATTCCAGAAATATTTCACGAAATTCCACGAAAATTCCACATGAAACTGTATGGTACGGCTGCATAAGTTACTGTTTTGTTTGTAAACGAAAAGCTGCAGTTTTCAACCACTAGGATAACTAAAGAGTAATAAAGTGTTAGATGGAAAAAAAGGACCTATTATTCCCAAATTGGTTGTCAGCCGGTCATACAAGGACAAGTGGTTGGTTCTAATGATGCAGTTCATCTTCTTAAATCCTTTATTTGCATAAATGCTAATTCAAGAGTAAAAAAAATATCACTGAAAACATACACAAATCGAAGGTGGCTTAACATGTCCTAACGACCTCATTATAATGTCATTTGCAGAACTGAATTTTGGTTTAGGTGAATCATAGCAACCCAGTGCTCAACCCAATCTTAAGTTGAGCTCATATTCGGTTAGAGACTATCTGAGCTTAAATTAAACCTGTAAAACCAACCCCAAAACAACTAATATAATATTACTCTTGTTTCGAACTAAATCCTTTGTTACCATAAATGATAAATCGAGAGTCAAACATTTATAACCCTTTTTGTTTTCAGCTTCACAAGGAAAAATTCTTATTTAAAAAAACGTAAGTATAAATAGTTTAATACAAATATAAACTAATCAATAATGAGTATTTATAGAAAATCGATATCATTGATTACTTATCAAATTTCAACACAGCTAATGCTCTAAAATAAACAAGGTACCTATGTTGCCATATCAGATATAATGTCTCAAGTTGTATATTTTGCCAAATGCAATAAAACAAATTGAGATATAGATTTTTATTATAATAACCTTTATCGCTTATGTTTATCTATTACTTATGTGATGCATTGCCTTTGATTAAACGTTTTTAATTTGGAGTCTTTCAGTAAAATTTTGGTTTGCTTGTAAGTGATTATTGAAAATAAATATATATATGTATATATATATATATATATATATATATATATATATATATATATATAAAGTACCCTTGAAATTGGGTTTCACCCAATGTTTCTGAAATTTTCGGGGTAGATTCTTCAGAGCACGTGGATCAAAATTTCTCAATGGTCAGAACGATTCAATCAAGAACCAGCAAAATTTACAAGACGTTCTGTAGTAGCAATACAAGACATTTACGATAGATATCTATATGTAAATAGGCAAAGATTAAACGATTAGGTACCGTTTTCTCCTTTGTTTCTCAACCAATTTTCTTCAGTTTTGTTTTGTTTAGTAGCTACTGACGACCCTCAGTGCAGAATGGTAATCTTAATTTATAATATTGGTTCATTCATTAAATAGAATATAACAAAAATTCATTATTTACGTCCATAATGTCAATGACAAAGAACTGAATGTGCCGCCACCAGACTCAAAACATTGAATAATTATATATAGAGAGCCCAATGTTGTTGTATACTTAGAGCATGTACTTGTGGAAGTGGCATGCAAGCGTTGTTATTATTTAGTAGTAAAGTATTCCTTGTATATAATAATTATACAGAGCGATTCCAGATATGTTAGAAATCATTTTTTTCAAGGGTTGTACATAAGCAGTTGCATATATAGGGTGTTTAAAATATAGAGTAGAGTGCAATTATAACCAATAAAATAATCATATAGGGAAGCCCATTAGCGGTTGTATTTATAGGGTTCTTGGAATGGAAGGTGCAGTAGAATTACAGTTATGCAGGGTGGTGCAAAAATATTATACATAGATGCATATACAAGGTGGCGGAAATGGAAATGCAACATTTCGTAACCCATAAGCAGTTGTATACATAGGGAAGATGAAATATAGGGTGAGCGGAATTATAGATATATAGGATGAGGATAAAAAATGTTAGAAAAGGAGATGATTTATAGAGTAGCCCATGAAGAGTTCCATATATATGATGATTGAAATATAGGTCGGAGTAGAATTATAGTTACAGAAGATAGTTAAAAATTTCATATGGCATATACAGAATGGTTTACCCGGTGGTTCAAAAATGTTAAAAAATATTATGCCTGGTCCATGAGCAGTTGCATATACAGAGTGGTGGAAATATATAATAAGATTATTATTACAATGAGGATTTTAATAAATGTTAGAGAATTGAGTGCAATTAGCGGTTGAATTGTTGTCATATTAAATTAAGAACTACACATTTGAACACCAGTAAAGTCCTATGAATTATATCTGAAAAAAACTTGAATTTCGTTACTTATTTGTAGAAGCGAGACATAAGACCGACATCTAGGATTTTCGAGGAAACTATCACACAGAGGTTCCGAATTTGGATCCGTTCCGTGTAATTGCTGTTCTCCCTAAAGTCCTAGGATAGAATGTCGCGATAAAATTTTCAGGTTACTTAACCTGCCGGAGATATTGATACAATTGGTGGAATTTCGACCACAGGGAGACAGCTAGTATAAATAATTACATCCTTTCCATATCCATTTTGTTCGCGTTCTTTTACTACGAGATGTTCCACGGCGCTTGATGTTACCAAAATCAAAATTTATTTCTTCTGTCTTTCCGAGAGGCAATGATCTCCTCCTTACCGAATGGAAATAAAACGGGTAAGTGGCAAAACATTGTCACAAGCTTCTAGGTGATAGTCCATGGTTCCACAAGCAACATGGAGACCTGAGTTTTCTTGTTGAAAAGGGAAGTGCAGATTGACATCTAGATACGACAGTAAAATGGTTGTAGAACATCATCAACCAAATACGTAGCTTTATAGTACATCGAATAAAGAGAAGTGGTAATCGGTTACCACAGGCAATATCCCCTAAACCTTCTCTCCAACAGCCTCTCAACAGCAAATATAGCTATCCATGGCGATATTTGTACCTTTCTACAGCCATCATGCTTTAGACAGAATTATGTTTCGCTAGGTGTGCAGTTCTCTGCACAAGTCCAAACGGCCCAATGCTGCACAGTAGTAACAGGTCTAACTTCTCCTTCAAACCATTTGGCAGCAATTTGATGCGTTGTCGCAAAACACTCTTGTAGGGCTAGTTGAATGAAGCGCCGATCTTGATGCCCTGCGGTACGCTTCGGTGAACTAGTTGGTTCTCTCAGTATTTTTATACCTTCTTCTGTACCAGGTACACTATCTCCAATAACCCATTTATCTCTTTTCGTTTTGGTGATATGGCAATAGCCTCAAAAGCTTAATCTTTGAGCTACTATGAACATTGTTTCAGGAAGTGTTTTTTAATTGTTTTTTTTTTCAGGATAGGACGCAGAAGACGTTAACAAATTCGGTACACACGTTTCTTGAATATAAAATAAAAATAAACTAAACTAAATTCTTGTTTTGCAATTGTATATTACCTTATTTTGTATTTTTGAAATGGTATCAATATAATAATTCTCTTTAATGTTTATATTTACTGTTATAAATGCCATAACAACAAATTTAAACTATTTGGACATACTAGTTTTGTTATAAATTTAATAAATGATCAAGGGCGTTGCTAGGAATTTTTTTCTTGGGGGGGGCAGGCACCAGTTCAGCAGCCACAGTAGGTGACGCTCACGAAATTTTTAGCGGTTCAAGAGATTTTATGAGGGATAGAGCCTCCCCCACTAGCTAGGCCCATAATTTATTATTGTGAAACGGTTTTGATCCATGTGGTAACATAACTATTTCTGATTATTGGCCTTTTATTTGCATATTTTTAATTGATTAAAGTCACCATATCAATATCAGTATTTTATATCTGTTATTAATAATATATATTTATTTCATAATATTGTTGAGAAATTTTGGCTGTGTTTACTGTATTTAAGTTACAGAAAAAAAATGGGTTATATTTCAGACAATAACGATTTGTCATCTTCTTGAGTAAAGTATCTTTCTCAAAGCGGTCTCCTATACCTATAAAAACATGTTCTAATGAAATTTTCAAGAAAACTTTATTATTAATATTAAAGAAAAGTTAATAGGAAGAGGGAACTATTCTAAAACATAAATTAAATTAAATCAACATGTGGTGTTTTGTATATTTTGTAATGTACATAAATAATTAATGTATTTGTTTTTAGAGTTTTACAAATATTTAAAAATGTACATGTGTTAATTTAGAAAATATAGATGAATCTATGGTCTTATTTGTCCTTCACGGTTAGTCCATTTTATTTAAATATTAATATTTATATAGTTTTTTATTAAGTATGGTCTAGTATTATGAAATAAATTTTAAATGTTAAGGAAATACGTTTATTAAACTGTTATGAATTACTGTGAGTTTCAATTACATTCTGTTTGTCCAATTAATAATAACTTTATTCAACGATAATTAAAAATTTTAAATTCAAACATACAACACAACTGATATTTTAATTTTATTTTAATTACTTTCTGAGTTTAGTGCCAAACTGATACTGATATGAACGAGTTGCTCAACTGAAGTAAGTCTTCTCTATAGGAACATTTCTTTACATATTTGACATTCCTGAGTTTTCCAGATTGCTCCATGCCATTTGTTGTCAAGATGAAAATGGCAACTAGTTTGTATAGATACATGGTCCTTCCACGCCGCTATTACTTTCCGTGACACTGTCTCTATTTACTTCTGTTCGTCCCGATTATACGCATTATCACCTCGATAAGGAGCCAGACGATCCAGATGAGCAACCTTCCTCTTTGTCCTTGACTGCGTTGGATGTTAGTCTGAAGCTGGTAGACATTGTTACTCATTCCTCGAAGTTTCCTTGGACTTCTATCGTCTTGAAATGATTGATCTCACAACGTTTCAATAGCTTTGGATCTGCTATCGTCATCAGGTGAACAATGATGATGATCAAACACATGATGACGATAGCAGATTCAAAGCTATTGAAACGAGATCAAAGTGAGATCAAGCATTTCAGACGATGGAAGTCCAAGGAAACTTCAAGGTGCGTTGGATGTGTTACACAATATCAATTATCCTCTTGAAAACCTTGTTGAGTCCATCCAATGAAGGTGCCAATTTCGGTGACTTGCCCTACACTCCTTGTGGATTGTACAACCAGACCTTATCGAATTGCTAAAATCAGGTCGTAATTACTTTTGCATCCTATCCGATCTTCATCCTAGCACATGTAGCTAGTATGCGTTTCCTTGCCAATTTGTGGGTGGCCAGTAATCTTTCCCATAATTGATTTGCATAATCATTAATTCCCGTAGGGGGTACATCTGCCCTCAAAATAGCCCCAGGTCACATGGAAGTCTTGCTTCCTTTCTGAAGAAAACATGATCTGGTATTAACCCTGTGCTGTCATATACAGCGAATCTGTATGAGAACAAGAACAGAGGCGTGTGCTCATCCCAATTCTGTTGGTTACTTAGATCACTTTGAAAATGTGATATTGTAGAGTTCTGTTAAAATCTCACTACCATGTCGTCTTCTGTTTGTGGGTGTAACGGCATAGTTCTGGTTTTATTAACGCTCATCAAGTTGCAGACCTTTCGGAATACATCTGGTTCAAAATTATACCATGAACAGCTGCTCTACTTAAACCGTTGATACAGTGGTTGCTTCTTGATTGGGAATAGCAAACACTTCGAACAACAACAGGATATATCAGTTACCCCAATTGATTTCTGTGAATGGTCCTGATATGTCAATGGCTACTCTTTGGAAAGGAATTTTTGGGCTCTTTATTAGCTGAACATATGTCGCATTTACAGCACCATCCTCTTACATCTTTATAATAGTTCACCCAGTAAACTCGGTTTTGTACTTTACCAAGGATTTTATTCATGTCCAACTGACTTTCAGAAATGCCATTGTGTAGGACCTTTAGACGATCGGATACTCGGTTCTTTGGTACGACTAACTGAGATTTGGGTTGTTTCCCATCGACACTTTCCCAGGTTCTCTTCAAAACTTCATATTCGAACACAAGAAGGTTTGCCCGCTCCTTCTTTCTCCCGTGTCAAAATTGGTGTTATATCTGGGTGTTCCAATTGGTCTCTGGTTCAGTGCTTTAGCAAATCCTCGAGTCTAGTACTCTATTATATTGGAAACGCTAGAATTTGGCTAGATCACATGGCAGCTCTTAGTCTCTTGAATGCATTTTCGCACGCCTGGTTACAATGAGAAGACTTTTTTTCTGCTGTCAGAGAAATGTAACGGAGAGGAGATTTTTGCAAATACTTCTATAAATTGTTTGTAATTAGTAAAAAGTCCCAAGGACCTCCGTAGCTCTTGTTTATCTTTGAATCGAGCGAGTCAAAAATAGCTTCCACCTTGTCATCATTGCTCGTACTCCTATCTCTGATACCATGTGGCCCAAGAACCCAACTTCCTTCTGGAATAGGAATTATTTCTCAGAATTGTGGCAAAGGTTAGCAATTTGTTTTCAGCTATTTGTTCATTTTGTCTTATCTCTTCCAATAGTGAATTTTAGAGGGATTGCGGTAACTTGATGTTGCTTTTTAAATTTGTAACTTTCTCTTGTATTTATTGCAAAATAATCGACATTTCTTCACAACATTAACACATCATTATCATAAAACATAATTATCATTTATGATTTCACCAGGTCGACCCATGTTGTTAATGCTGCCAAATAGCATGTACCTGCTTTTCTAAAGTGTATTCTCAATAATGTCAATATTCAATTATCAGTTATTTGTATTTGGCCACACTCTGATAAACCGTTATCAAATTTCAACGCTACTTAGATAACACGTCACTTTTTCTATCAGTAGCTGCAGATTAGCCCGAATAAAAAATATTTGTTTCACACTATTGTTGCTAAGAACCCTGTTTTCTGCTGTTATTATTGTTCTTCTGATAAACATTTATAACAATGGACTACATCCACCAACGCGAAGAAGACACCAATATCAGGTAAGTTTTATAATTATATACACAAACTTAATCTTAATCTCTGAGATAAGGTAGGCGATAAATGTATTAAAGTCTTAGCAGATATGATTTCGGTGACTTTGAAAATATACATAAGTAAGTTTCTTATCAAGCACACCTGCATAGTTACGTTTTAAACACTATTTTAATTCTTTACTTTTGATTGTTATTTTTTGCGACACCCTTACATGGAAACACAATCTATTCAGTTCGCACCAAAAAGTTAGTTAGTCTTAAAATGTATGAATGAAACTCAAATGTTTTTTAAGTGTTCTCGAAATTTATCATAATTTCAGTAAATGCATGTTAATTGTATTAATAATGTTGGAATAGACCCTAATTCACTTTGGATTGAATCTGACTCTTATCATATCTAATGTCAATTATGCTCAAAAAATATCCATTCGAAAATAATTATTACTAAACTATGATTAATTTCCAGTTTGATAATAACATTCGCTAAATTGTCACGGTGACATTTCAATCAAGTTCTGGTGTCCAGAACTGTTTCTGCATAATATAACAAGAAATTTTCTTCTCTGAAACAATAATAAAACAATAAATACCGTCATGGGCGTACCGAAGGGCAGAGACCTGAAAAACCTTCCATGAGCCATTCGAGTTTCCATAAAATTGCTGACTTGCCCCCTCTGGGCAAAAAATTTATCAGTAGACGGGTTATTTCTTCTGAAAAAGCTTCTAATTTCACTGTCTGTCCTTCTCTTTTCAAAGTACCGTCTCCGTTCAACAAAGATAGGCAACTATTCTGACAGATTCTTCTGATTTTTTGCCTTTCTCAACAAAGTATGTCAGTGTAAACCAGTCCAGCCTGAGATGTTCTTTAACCAGTAACTTTGCAGATATTATTTTATTTGTTGTGCCTCATAAGATAGCCGTGGTAGTTCAGTTCAAAATTTGCGAAATACTCCTGCTTTAAAGAAATTATCAAGGCAAATAAATTTAAATAAGATATAGTCTAGTTCGAAATTGGAGCCTTAGTCTGCCTACTGCCCAAGCCTCTCTACAATACTATTAAATTAGTTTCAGAGTCTAGATGGAACTGGGTTTCACAACGAGTTCAGATATCTAGTGAGACTTGTCAAAACGAAAACGAGCCACCTAGAATGTTTCCCAAAATACTCATTATTTTGGAAATCGTAAAAACACGTTAAAAGATTTACTTAGCCCATACCAACCATTTATCAAATTGCACTCTCATCATTCCAGTGCTATATACTCATTTTTTTTTCACGGAACCCTACCATAAGTGGTTCTTTTAAAGGATGTTTAAAGAGGAAGTCAACACCGTTCCTTTTTTGGTAAAAACGCTTGGACACCTTGATTTGTATTTTTAACTGCTGCTGAAAATTATATAGAATTTATCATGTGACATTGGCCAATACCAGCTTTCTTATTTTAAATGCAAGCTCCTGTATATTATTTATATATGGATTTTCTAGAAAATTATAGACATAATTCATGTACAATGTTCTACACTTAATTGTGTTCAGATTTATTACAAAAATTAACATTAAAATAAGAAAATTGTTTTGATTTTCGCAAATTCGGTACACTGGAGTAAAAACCTAATAAGTAATAATGATTATTTCTTAATAATATAAAAAATACCAAATGTTCGAAATGCTCGCCGCGAACGTCTTGGCAACATGCTAATCTGGTATAGAAATCTCTTCTAACGTTTCTCAGGCGTGACTGATCTAATCGCAAGTGTGCTTCGTCTTTTTAGATCATCTACGTTGAGGTGTTTAGTTTTGTATACAGTACTTTGGACAATAACGTCAAATAAGGAGATTGTGCTGGCAATTCTATCGATCAGCGCCCCCAATCGACCGATTTGGATAAATTTGGTTCAGGTATTGCCGGGCATTGATTTCGGATTGGGGCGGTGCTCCATCTTGCTGAAACCATATTGTGCTGGCATGAACTGCTAGATCAGGCTATAAGTTTGTCGCAAGTTTTTCACCCAGAATTATGGGTTTTCTTGAAACTCAGGCATAATATCCAATTTCGTATTATCACTTAGAGAATTGGCAGCTACTTTTTTTATCTGACCAAGCTCGAGAAACTGCTTTTCTATTTTGGTAATTGTTCCTTGGGATACAGGCGGCAAATTTGGAAAATTTTCGTGAAATAAGCGAGAAACTTCCATTTGTGTCCGTGTGTTATCTCCATAACCAATAATTTGTAGAATGGTTATTTTGTGCATTTCTGTTAAATGAACCATTTTTGAGATATTATTACATATATAGTTAACGAAATTCAAACATTAACAACACTTGCACTGATCACCACTGTCGTGCAGGCAGACAAAAAGTTTTGACGAAAATAAACAAAACATTTTTTTTTTCAAATCAGTAAAAAGGAACGCAGGAATGGTTTTTGCTTACTATCTCAATATCAAGAGCTAAATGGGAATTAAGTATTGAGTATAATGTAGCGAATTCGTAAAATACAATAATTTTCTTTTTTAGATAGGCGTAGGACATTGTACATGAATTATGTCTAGAATTTTCTGGAAAATCCAAAATATAAATTATATACAAGGGCTTGCATTTGAAATAAGAAAGTTGGTATTGACCACACACGAAGTTTATAAAATATATTGTTCACTTTTCTAGACAAGAAAAAGACGAAATAACAAACAGAGGTCCAGCTCCTAATGACGAATTCTACAAAAAATATTCCAGCAGGGGAATTGCTCTTATATTTAACCACGAAAACTTCGAATCTGTCACGCGGCAAAGTAGAAGGTATGGTACTGAAAAAGACGGCGAAGATCTGAAACAGTTGCTGCTTTATTTAAATTTTGAAGTTCACCTTTATAAAGATCTCTCATGCTCTGACATTACTGCCAAAATCAATAAAGGTAAGCATTCATGAAATGTTTTCCCATGCTCAACCTTGTATAAAATGATCTAAAACATATGGCTTTGTCATGTCATATTCTTCTTCAATTAACAATCATATAGTAATATATTTATATTTCTGTACACACTGTATGCTCCACTAGTCACTTTTCTCTTTTCAGTTGCAGCAATGGATCATTCTGATGCTAGCTGTATTCTCATAACCGTTATGACTCATGGAGACGGAGAAATTCTATTCGCTAGAGATGGATATTATCGTGAAAGGAAACTGTGGAAAGCTTTCACTCCTTTGCATTGTCCTACATTAGCAGGGAAACCCAAGTTGTTCTTCATACAAGTTAGTTCCATTCATTAACGAAGTTCATAGAAAAAACAAATTGTCGGCTATTTTTTATTCGTAGAAACTAGTTGTTTATCAGTTGAGTGATCGATTTCTAGAGATTTTCAGTTTTGTTTATTGGTAAACAATTTGTTACTATCGGACCCTCCCAAAATATATGTACTACCTACATTCAAACAATATTTCATTCTGTAACCTCTCTGGAGATCTTAAAGATGAAGAGGAACTTGAAGAGCTAAGGAGCTGATCACCTTAAACCTTGATATAACCGAAGAAGAAGTGATCATGGTCTGTGAGAAGATGTGTCTATCGTAATTATGAGACCTGAGAAATCTGGGAATGGCCGGTTACTAAAGAAATCAACTGGATAAGAGTACCTGAAGTATAGAAGAACTGGCGAACTACCTAGAAATGTTGAAGTAAAAACCATATTTTCTGTTTGATTGAGGAACTGGCCTTGGGGTTTAACAAGATGAAAAAGTTGACTGAAGAAAGATTAGCTACATAGCTGATCTGAAGAATTTAAGTTCTGGTGAAAAGAAGAATTGGTCTAAGAAGTAGAATTTTATAAGAGTTATAAGGCAAATCTTACCCCAGTGTATCAGTAAGTTGGTAGTGGTACGTGTGCATTTCGCTGTTTTTTTTTTGCACCAGAAGTGACAATACTCTTGAAATTCTTTCACAGCTTTTTAAAAAAGGGGGTATGGTCTGTCGGTTGGATGCAAAATAAACATCTATTTTAACCCGAAAACTGCTTAAAATGTAAAGTTAATTTTTAAAATGAAACATGCATATTTTTATATCGGATTCGGAGCCTACGCTGAAGAATACACAACTTTTATTAAATTTTATTTAACAAAAAGCATGTGTAGCTCTCTGTAGTACCTTAGAAAACATCTGAATAAAACACCTATAGTTGCAAAACAAAATAAATATGCTCATAATCAAGAGTATGAACTCTTCATACAAGAGTATTTCAAATAAAGCAATAATCACTTGTCGAAAATTCTAACCGGAGGTAAGTTTTTCTTAAGCGAGATATGTACAGAAGTTGGAAGAAGATCTACTTGATTTATTGGAAGATGTACCTACCTCTTATGGTGGTGTCTTACATGTCCGTAGACGTCCGTCATCCACGAAGATTATCACCAACTTATTAGTGTTCAATCTACCAGTGGAAAGAGCAAACTTACATACATTTCAACATACAAATTTGAACGGTTGTTAGGTGTTATATCAGTGACTGTACTATTGGGGTATGATTTCTTTCTTTTGGGCATTCGCAGATTTTTATTTTAATACGTTTTATTGCACCATTAATCCTTTTGGCCTGGCAGTTACTAAAATTTTCTACTAGAAAACGACACGAAACCATCGATCCCTTGCATCGAGCCGCTCTTAAAGTTACCGACGTTTGACGGATAGGACTAATGGATCGAAAAACACCTGAATGAATAATATTAATACCCAACGAAAGCAGAATTGGGTACAAGTTGGTCGATAATATCTTTCATCCTCGCAAACTGTTTCGGTAGTTGAAGGAACAGAATGAATAAATCCATTCATAAAAAACACAGTTTAAAGAAGGTGCGAACCCAACGAGAGTGGTCATCTTCTGCGGACGACGGTGTGAGACACAAGCATTATTGCGCGCCAAATGATGTGGTTTTAGCAAAGTGTGTGGGTGGAACATGAAATGTAATCTTAGACTTTCTGTAAAATACTACTACTATATGTCACATTGTAATTATTTGGATTGTTTTATTTTGTTTTTTGATAAAATTGACGCTTAAGTACTTTTGTTCTTTACTACTACCTGAGAACCTTTCATAAAAATTTTGTACAAAGAATTCTGTTATTATCCTAGCTTGTTATACCTTAAGTAATTTCGAAAAGATTGTTGAGGAGGTCTTGAATTATTTTGTCTATTCATTGGGTTTTGTCTCCTCCAAATTTTTTCCTGTAACAGATAAGTATTTAAAAATTGTATATGTAGAACAAAGTGTAGTAAGGCAATTTCGTAAAATTGCCCGAATTACTGGCTGTCTGTACAGAGATTCTTCCTCACAGTTTTTCTGAGAGAAAGAGATGTCTATAAAATGATCAACCAGTATTCCTGTATATAAGTAATGTATTCTATATTGTGTATCGGAAAAAATTAAGCGGTTAGGAAATAAATACAGCGTTAAAACTGTTTTTAAAACAAATAATACCTTGCGCTCTATCCTCACACATACCAAACCGTTTAACGCAACCCAGAGTTCTAAAAATTGTGTGTACAGTGTTTTGTGTGACTGTGGCCATTCTTATACCGGTGAAACTTCAAGACCTTTAGAAGTAAGGAAAAAAGAACATCAATATAACATTTCCAGAAGACATGTGGACAAATCAAATTTGGCCAATCATGTATTAACGAGCACCGGCAGCCATAGGATAGACTGGGATAAAACAAAGATTTTGTTGAAAGAAGAAAATTTAAAAATGAGAAAACTTAAAGAAGCCAGCTGTATGATGATAAACAACACTGAAATCGGAGCACCTTCAGCCGACCTTCATTTGGATTGGAAGAATTTGCTGCTAACAGAACAAAAAAACGGTAACCTCAGAGTCAAGTGATCGCCAAACGATAAATTGTCAGTGTCAAATTTTTTGACAAACAACAAATGCAAAATCAAAGCGAAAATTTTTTAGAAAAAAAACCTCGAAAACAACACTAAACGATTAACAACGACTCCAGACTCGGAGTTGAAACGTCTCCATACACAGATAAGTATTACACAATATACAATACATTACTTATATACAGGAATACTGGTTGATCATTTTATAGACATCTCTTTCTCTCAGAAAAACTGTGAGAAAGAATCTCTGTACAGACAGTCAGTAATCCGGGCAATTTTAGGAAATTGCCTTACTACACTTTGTTCTACATATACAATTTTTTAAATACTTATCTGTTACAGGAAAAAATTTGGAGGAGAGAAAACCCAATGAATAGACAAAATAATTGTTATACCTTACTGGAGCTAATAAAACGTAGATATTTTGACGCACTTCTACAGCATAACTCTCATAGACTTTTTCTTAAATATTTCAGAAAAAAGTATATTTTTAAAGAATTTATTTCAATGTATAGGAGCTTTCAACTTTCTCCTCCGCCCCAGTCGGTTCAATCAACTACAACTTTAGCCTTGAAAATAATAAATTCAACCTATCTACATGACAACAATTGCCAACACAAATAAACGAAAGAAAGAAAATCCCAAAAAATAGACCAATAGACAAAAAAAAACCCGGATTAAAAAAATGAAAATCTTGAATACGGTTAAGTTTGTTATACGGTGCATTAAGAGTCAAATCAGTCACTGCGACATCTTAAAGGACCTCAGGACGACATACCTTGTAATCCTGTATACTTTATTGTAGTTTTCAATTGTAATGGATTTTGTAACAAATTATGTTTCTCACATATTTTCGACAACCCTAGTAAAAAATATTACGTAGATTTTAGAACATGTAAAATTTGTATGAAGAATAATATTTTTTTTTGTAAATTTAAACCCACTATTTGTATGTGTTGTTATGAGTACATATTAATGTTTCCTCGTAGGCTTGTAGAGGTGAAAAAGTGGATCCTGGCTTTACATTGTCTTACGTTGAAAGTGATTCTCCATCTACAGAAAAAATGTACAAGATTCCAGTGATGGCCGACTACTTGTTTATGTACGCAACATATGACGGTAAATTAAAAAGTTTTTTATCTAAATTTTTAAATTTTTAACCAATTAGAAATGATTTAGTGCCAACTTTTCCATCTCCTACAATAATTTTTGAATAGTCAATGAACAAATCATCAATTAATACAAACTTCAATTTAGTATATTGCATAACTTTGGCATCGTCAAATTGTCCACGAACTTCTGGCTCTTGTCTCCTGAATTTATTGCTTTCGTTTGTCCCAATAACAAGTTTAATGGTAGTTTCAAATTTCAGGTTACCTCGCTTGGCGTGAGGAGGACAAAGGCAGTCCCTTTATACAGGCTCTAGTCAACCAGCTTAAGATCCATCACAAATCGAAGGACCTTCTGACGATATTGACGCACGTCAGTAGGGAAGTTGCGATTAGTTTTTCATCTATTAGTAACATACAGTATTATAATCAGAAAAAAGAAATGTGCTCAATTATGTCAACGCTTATAAGGCTGTTTTACATTGACTGAAAGAATAAGTAACTTAAGTAAAGTTCCAGTTTCAAAATAATTTGTCTTGACCTTTAATAGTACGTGTAAAAATATTTAAGTATCCTCTTCAAAGATCAAAACAATATAAAAATTAAAATATGTATACAACAGAGGTACTCTTATTTCAAAAGGCAAAAGCATAACACGCCCTATTAAATGTGAAAATACTGTAGAAATATATAAGTGAACATAATGTACATTTTACACACATAAAACTAGTTTAGATTTGTACACTGATATCGCTTTTTAAGTAAGCCTCAAAAGAACAAGAGGTGTGATTAAATTGATAACACAGGTCATCATTTGATCTAAGCGGGAACACGGCATACCGCATAGGGTACTAAGGGTTTTTCGGGTCGCTGATTACGATGAGAGGGTTGGTTGACCTTCATCACGTCAGGGTCAAGGGCATTTGAAGGTCATATCGAGAGAGTTCTACCAAAAAACCCGAAAAAATTCTTGCTTACGTTTTTGAGGTCTCTGAGTCCGAATCCGTAGTTTGTTTGACCTTGCGCTTTTCCTAGAGGTTTTTTGAAGGTCATTTGAAGGTCAATTCGAGAGAATTTACCAAAAAATCTGAAAAAATGCTTGCTTATTTTTTTGAAGTCTCTGAGTCGGAATCCGCGGTTTGTTTGACTGTGCTTTTACCCAGAGGTCATTTGAAGGTCATATGAAAGTCAAATCAAGAGAATTCTACCAAAAAATCTGACAAAAATCATACTAATGTTTTTGAGGTCTCTGAGTCCGAATCCGTAGTTTGTTCGACATTGCGCTTTTTCGCAGAGGTTATTTGAAGGTCAATTCGAGAGAATTCTACCAAAAAATCTGAAAAAATGCTTGCTTAAGTTTTTGAAGTGTCTGAGTCGGAATCCGTCGTTTGTTTGACATTGCGCTTTTTCTCAGAGGTCATTTGAAGGTCATTTGAAGATCAATTCGAAAGAATTCTACAAAAAAATTATAAAAAAAGTGTATGGTTGCACCCAGGAACACCTTCACGCGGTGGCGGTGGGCAGCGGAGTTGTTTCACTATCCGGCGAAGTCCCTGGGTAGCGGCTTTCATTCCGTCATGACAACCTAACAGAAAATCCTTCAGAAATATAAGCAAGAATTTTTTCAGATTTTTTGATAGAACTCTCACATGTTGACCTGTGTAATTTATCACTCTAGCTTTAACGTGATGCAGCCTTACTTTTGTGATTTGCGAGTAGTAAATATCACTATGTGTTTTGTAATTATCTTTGTTCTTATTAACACAGACTAAACAGTGAAGAATAAAATTGCAAAGGAGGGTAAGCAGTATTAGCCCAACCAAGCCATCTACTTTTATTTTAAGGCTGCGATAATTATAACATCGCAAAGTTGAAATTTAAAAATTTGTTCACAGTTCATAGAATTACCCCATTTTAAAATAGCATAGGTCACCATAAACTTATGGGCATGTTTGACTTAGGTTTGATTGGGGAGCTTGCTATGTAATGTTCTAGGTATTAGTCTTAGTTTTCAATATGTCCCTGTGTGCTTTTAGTCGAAAGACATATTGGGTGTGAAGAGTTGTAGTACAGCAATGTAGTAGTATCATCATTATGACTAGATAAAGGTGGACACAGCACAGAATCCTGAGGGATACCAGGCTGAATCATCTGATTCGTTGACTGTAGACTCTGAATAAGAACACTCCTCCTGTAAATAGGGCTGGGCCAGTACAATACTGAACTTGTCAAAGTTGTAGTTATCTTTTTATAGACAATTTATAAAGATATTGTAATATTTTATTTGATATATATTTCTTCTCGGAATTCTCCAGAACGTCCTCCGAGACCAGAATAGATTCTTCGAGACAAAGAAATTGCAATACATAGAAAGAGATGTTTATATTTAATATTGTTTTGGTAAAACTTAGAAGCTATAGTAAGGAGTAAATGATTAAAATTGGAATAAAAATATTCTGGAGTTTATTTTTTTATTAAGTTTGTTAATAAATCGGTTTTCCACCGCGTTTATTTATTCATTCCCCAACCTGTCTTGAGGAAAGTTTCGAGCCTTCTACCCATCATATCTCAAACATGTTCTACGGGCACAAATCGGGGGATCTGGGCAACCATGGCAACAAATACACACAGATCTCTTCAGAAAAGTTTAAACTAACTCGAGTAACATGAGGCCGAGCATTATATTGTTGAAATAAGGGATCCAGGAGCCGATTAAAGTAAGGGAGTACATATGGCTCCACTACTTCCTGAAGATAATGTTGCGCTGTCATGCATCGAATAAACACTATAGGTGACAAATTTCTATGGGCAATAGCACCCCATACCATAACGCCTATTGTTCGGCCATTTATTAAATTCTTTTACATTAAAATAAAAATTAATATCTATAGCATTCGATTACTCTATCTACAAGTTTCCACTATGATTTTTTAACAAAAATTAGCCACGAGCATAGCTCCTCCATGATTATTTATGCACTAATTTATTCTATAGGTTATTGATAGAATTTCATGGTCTATCGTACATTGAGAAATATTTCTTTAAATTTTCCTTCTGGTATGGCAGAGGTCTTCTAACTTTCTCTTGTGTTTGTCAATTATTAATGTAGATTTCAAATTTATATACAGGGTGAGCGAGTCATTTTAATCGATCAACCTAAATATAAAGTTGGCACTGTACAAAAAAAATTTATACAAAAGTTGTTCAGGTCAATGGTGACCATTCTCGTTTCATATCAATTTGATTTCCAACATCATTTTATGGTCAATAGAGATTTTTTGACACCCGATTCTGACCGTGAAATTTTACATCCACATTAATATGTTTAAATTTTTCTAGAGAAGGTCTAATCAAAGTTATATATTGAAAATTCATTCGAAATCAGTTTTTTGTCTAAGTAAGCTTGTGACCGAATAAAACAGTATCTTTACATAGAGAGCATTGTCAAGGTCATTGTTATTTTTTTAAATGAAGCACTAATTTTTTGACCATGGACTCCGAAATAGCGAGACGTTTTATGTCCAATTTTTGAAAATGTAACTTCATATTTAAGTGGTACAGTTCATTTAAAAAAAAATTCGTCATTTTGACATGAACTTCCTTGTTCTTATAGGATATACTATGTAGAGGGTGTTCCAATTTGAGGCTAATTTTTAAATTTTTAATAAAATACAAATTATTTTGAGAATGATCAAATCTCAAATCAAATCAAATATCTTGTAAGTGACCACCTGCTGCTCTGTGAGAAGCTTCTAATCTTTTGCCAAAATTTTCGATAACTTTCTGGCATAACTGCGGTACAATTACTTGAAAACAGTCAATAATGTTCTCCTTTAGGTGATAAATTGTTTGTGGATCGTTGGCATAAATCTTTTCTTTCAAATAGCTCCATAGGTGAAAATCTAAAGGTGTTAGATTGCAAGATCTAGGGGGCCAATTAATGTTTTCTCTTCTAGCAATTATTCGATTCCCAAATTTCTGTTTCAAAAGATTGATTGTTTCTGCTGCTGGATGACATGTTGCACCGTCCTGTTGGAACCACATATTTTACACATCAATATGCTCCAATTTATCCCACAAGAAGTTAGCAATCATCGTTCGACATAGATCTCCATTCACAGAAACAGCATTTCCATTGTCATCTTCAAAAAGTATGGACCAATCACTCCACCAGCCGAAAAACCACACCAAACAGTTTTTTGTGAATGCATCGGTCTTTCCATTATTTCTCGTAGATTTGCTTCACCCCATATTCGACAATTTTGCTTGTTAACAAATCCACCCAATTCAAAATGTGCTTCATCGCTGAAGATGATTTGTTGAATAAATTCACATTTTCAAGTTTCTGTTGTATGGCCCAATTAACCGATTGACGACGGAAACCGAAGTCTTTTGGCTTTATTTCTTGCGTTATCTGAATCTTGTAAACCTTTAAATGAAGATCTTTGTGCAAAATTCTGAATAAAGTGGTTTTTGAAATGTTCAATTGCTGTGCACGATGACGAATTGATGTTTTTGGTTGTTCAACAACACTAGCCGTAACAGCTGCAACATTTTCTTCTGAACGTCCACCACGATGACATGTTTTGCTTTTTTCATCTTTCAATGAACCAGTTTCCACAAATTTTTGAACAATTTTTCCAATGGTTACATTTGACAGACAATTTTCTCTTACATATTCTGTACGAAATTTTCCTCCAACTTCTGCACAACTTTCAACAAATTTAAAATATTTTTTAATATTAAACACGCGTTGCTCAATCGTATATGTCTCCATTTTTAATAACCGAAATATTCCTAGTTGTAATCTGTCAAATAACGTATGATATTCTTGTACAAAAAATATAAATGGCGGCAAATTTAAAAATTAACTAACACCCTTTATAAATATTATATTTTTACATACCACATACCTTGACAATACATTTTCAAACTTTGTGAGCCACCAAGTGTTGTGTAAAATTGGGTCCATTAGAATAATTAGAAAGAATTTTACTGTCATAATTTTATTCTCACCATGGTGATAATCTTCAACGATTCATTTACATTCATGAATTCATCATCAAGTCAATAATATGCTGAGATGAAAGTTTCGAAATTAGGAAATGGGACTATAATGAACCTCATTTGCTCTGCCAATTTTCCCAACTCAAGTCTGATTTATCAGGGTCATGAGTAAATTAGTTGAATTGAGTTTCATTATCCGAAACATTGATTTTTTCATGTTTGCATTAATAAGCTTCATATATAAACATAAAGAATAATATTTATGATGTTTTAAAATGTTTCATTTTGTTTTTAATCCCTACATATTCGGTTGCATGTTTCATTTAAAATTTCCAAGAACAATTTCTTTTATTCCTTCTATCGTGATTTATAGAATAATCTTGGGTGAGGTAAAAAATATACTTTCAACCGAAAACGCTACCTGGCTTCATTAAAGATATTTATAAGGTAAAAAACTAAATTGGGTGTCTGGCCAGAGTGTGGTCCACGAGCTTGGAAACCTGTTTCATCACCATCTGCCCTGTTATTAAATATACATCTTAAGTCATGCACGAGATTAGTCTTTAGCGTGTTTAGTTTTTGAGATTACTAAATGCATGTAGATTCTAGATGTAATGATATGTATCGCAACTGATTAAGTTTCCCGAACAAAAACAAAATATATTATATATATATATATATGGTCTTGCCTGCAAAACAATGACACCACGAAGAGATTATTAGTAAATAAAACCGATTCGCGAATACTTTATATATAATATTTTTTCAAACATACTGGTTTACAAAAAAAAATCTTTACTACTCTGTTTGCCTCGAATAGTAGATGGAAACAATATGTACAATACTTTTGACATTTTTGTGGTGGTGAACATAGTCACCAATTTACATTACAAAAACATTAAAAAAATATATGACCGACTTCCACCTATAACTAAAAAGCTAAAAATAATTATAACAAATTACAACTCTAGCAAATAAATAACACATTCAATGTTGTTAGGTACCCAGGAAGTAAAAAATGTAAAAATTTAAAAGGTGCTCATTCTTTACAAATTAATTACCTACCAATCTAGCATATATTTGAAGTCGGTGCCAAGCAATTCTAAAATACTTAATTGCGTACTTATCCACTACTTCATCAAACTTGATTGTTGCTTAGCACCGACTTCAAAAATATACTAGATTATTAGGTAATTAATTTGTACAGAATGAGCACCTTTTAATGTTAACATTTTTTACTTCCTGGGTAGGTACCTAAGAACACTCAACGTGTTATTTATTTGCAAGAGTTGTATTTTGTTATAATTATTTTTAGCTTTTTAGTTATAGGTGGAAGTCGGTTATATTGTTTTTAAAACTGTTTTATTTAACCGACTTCCAAAAAGGAGGAGGTTATCAATTCGTCGTGTATTTTTTCGCTTTTTTTTTGTATGTATGTTACCTGATTTCTTCTCCTGTGGTGCACCGTTTTGAATGAATATGGTCTTGTTTAATAGAGTATATATCCGAATTGGTGAAACTTCAAATTTTAGAAAAGAATTCTATTGGTAAAGTGATAAAATTTGTGAATGAACATATGCGTGCATGGAAATCGACCAATATCCCTAATATTTTAGTCGATTTTTCGATAACTCCTTATGGTTGTGTATAGTTTTATAACGTTTAATCTATTAAGGAAGATCCTTAGGTGATCTCATATACTTTTCTGCGACGTGCAACTTGCAGTTTTGCAGATAATCGCCGAAAATTCCAAAATTCTTATCAAAAATTTCATCGAAATGACACAACAGACATTTCCTCATAAATATTTTAATTCCAACGTAATAGTGCGGTAATTTTAGGCACTGAAAGTTTTAATTGCGAATTTGAAAATTTTCTATGTACATTTCAACCATATAGGTAGTAAAGCAAAGTATTTTCGGCTCCTTAAATCAATGAGTACCAAGCTCGTTTTGTTTGTATACCAGGTAAATACCTATTTAAATGCAAATTTTTCCATTTTGCGCAGACGGTACTTTTTGTTGTCTCATTCTCCCGGCCTAATAGAAAATTCAGTGACAACACATGTCAAACTTTAAACTGGTACTTGGTGGCCTATAGACAGGGTGTTTAGTTATAGCAAACAAAATCACAAAGTAAAGTGGCAGAAGGAGTTGCATTTATATAAAAATTGAAATATAGGACGGACTAAAATGATAGTGGTCCGTACGCAGCCGTATATACAGGATGGTTGGAATATAGGGTGGACTGGACGTTTGGTGGTATAAAAATGTTGAAAAAAATATGAAATTAAAATTATATAGAGTGATTAAAAAACTGTTACATGATGTGGACATAAGCAAATCATATACAGGATGGTTGAAATATATGCTGGAGTTGAATTATATTTATAAAGTGTGATTAAAAATTATTTCTTTTATAGCCTATAAGAAATTGCATAAAGTGTGGAGAGGAATTAATATTACACAGGGCGATAACATAAAATGTTAAAATTAAATAATTTATGGGGTAGCCCACAAGGAATTATATACTATGGTTGAAATATAGGACGGATTTGACTCCGTAAATATAGGATGGATTCTACTCTGTCCTATACTTTACAGAAGACAGCTAACAAATTTATGCTTGTCCGTGGGCAGTCGTATGTACAGGATGGTTGGTACATAGGTTGGAGTGGAATTATCTATAGTTATACAGGGTTGTCAAAAAAGTTGAAGAAAACATTTTGTTCGTAAAGATTTACCTGTCAATTTAAATGATAAATTATCATTGTGTAATGTTGAGGCTCTCAATGTTACCTGGTTCTGTCTATTAAGGTTATACATACAAAATAAAGAATGAAAACTACCTGAGTTCAAAAAAACTAAAAAGTTGAAAATAAAACATTTTTGAAAAAATATATAACCGACTTCTACCTGTAACTAAAAAGCTAAAAATAATTATATCAAAATACAACTCTAGCAAATAAATAACACATTCAATGTTGTAAGGTACCTACCCAGGAAGTAACAAATGTAAACATTAAAATGTGCTCATTCTGTACAAATTAATTACCTACCAATCTAGTATATTTTTGAAGTCGGTGCCAAGCAACAATCAAGTTTGATGAATTAGTAGATAAGTACGCAATGAAGCATTTTAGATTTGCTTGGCACAGACTTCAAAAATATACTAGATTGGTAGGTAATTAATTTGTACAGAATGAGCACCTTTTAATGTTTACATTTGTTACTTCCTGGGTAGGTACTTTACAACATTGAATGTGTTATTTATTTGCTAGAGTTGTATTTTGATATAATTATTTTTAGCTTTTTAGTTATAGGTAGAAGTCGGTTATATTTTGTTTTAAAAATGTGTTTTTTAACTTTACTTTTGTTGAACTCAGGTAGTTTTCATTATTTATTTTTTGTTTTGTATGTATAACTTTAATAAACAGAACCAGGTAACATCGAAAGCCTCAACATTACACAATGATACATTTTCATTTAAATTGACAGGTAAATGATTACGAACAAAATGTACTAGTGAGTTCCGGTCAAGATGGCGTGGTGGCCACACACTTGTACAGTACATTATAAGAATTCATAGTTTATTTTAAAAGAAATATAATTTAAATATTCACAAAATAGTAGAAATTATTAGTTTGGAGAGTGTTTAAGTATTAAAAGTTTTAGTTTCGGGAAAGGATGTTTAAGATAAGTGTTGTATTAGAGAAGATGTGGATGTTCCAATTTGTTAACCATTTAATAGCATAGAATACCTCTAACTCCCTGTTACAAGAAAGTTTTGTGCCTAATAGTTGATAGTTTAGTCTCCCAAAGACGCTCAAGTAGTGAAGGACGATTCATAAGTGATCGATATTTGTGTGAAGTCTCTAGTGATACATGTTTAGTATTTTTTTGGTGAGGCCGGAACTCCTGTGGCCGCCAATCTAGTATATAGCTTTGTACAGTTGACGTATTAACCTGTATTAACCCTACAGAATTCATGTTTCAGTTTTACGCATATAAATATAGAAAGGGGTGTAAAATGGTTAAGGGATAAATTTTCTACAACAAGTAAAACTGGTAGCTGGTCAATAAGGACCCTTAGGTTCAAGATCATATTCGCCTGTACAACAGGCACCCTTGAAGAAGAAGAAGAAGAAGAAGAAGAAAATGTGCTAGTACGCGTTGATTTAATAAGCCCAAAAATATATATATATATATATATATATATATATATATATATATATATATATATATATATATATATATGCCTTATGTACCACGCCATGTAACCTTTTTTCAAATTTTTTTGGCAACTCTGTATAACTATAGATAATTCTACTCCGGCCTATGTACCAACCATCCTGTACATACGACTGCGCACGGACAAGCATACATTTGTTAGTTGCCTTCTGTAAATTATAGGACGGAGTAGAATCCATCCCATATTTACGGAGTCAAATTCGTCCTATATTTCAACCATAGTATATAACTACTTGTGGGCTACCCCATAAATTATTTCATTTTTAACATTTTATATTATCACCCTGTGTAACATTAATTTCTCTCCACACTTTATGCAACTTCTTATGGGCTATAAAATAAATAATTTTTTAATCACACTATATAAATATAATTCATCTCCAGCATATATTTTAACCATCCTGTATACTATTTGTTTACGTCCTCATCATATAACAGTATATAATTTTAATTTCACATTTTTTCCCACATTTTTATACCACCAAACGTCCACTCCACCCTATATTCTAACCATCTTGTATATACGGCTGCCTATGGACCACTATCGTTCTACTCCGTACTATATTTCAGTCATCATATAAAGGCAACTCCTTCTATCACTTTACTTGTGTGATTTTGTTTGCTATAACTAAACACCCTGTGTATAAACGTACCAAATAGCAATTTAGAGCTTGACATGTGTTGTCACTGAATTTTCTATTAGGCCGGGAGAATGTGACAACCAAAAGCACCGTCTTCGTAAAATGGAAAAATTTACATTTAAATAGGCATTTGCCTGGTATAGAAACAAAACGGGCTTGGTACTCATTATACTTTCTTGGTACTCATACTATACTTTACTACCTATATGCTTGAGGTTTACATAGAAAATTTTCAAATTCGAAATTATAACTTCCAGTGCCTAAAATTCCCGCACTATTACGTTGGAATTAAAATATTTATGAGGAAATGTCCGTTATGTCATTTCGATGAAATTTTTGATAAGGATTTTAGAATTTTCGGCGATTTTCTGCAAAACTGCAAGTTGCCCATCGCAGAAAAGTATATGAGATCACTTAGGGGTCTTCCTTAATAGATTAACCGTTAAAAAACTATACACATCTATAAGGAGTTTTCGAAAAATCGTCCAATATGTTAGAGATATTGGTCGATGTTCATGCACGCATGTGTTCATTCACAAATTTCATCACTTTACCAATAGAATTCTTTCCCAAAATTTGAAGTTTCATCAATCCGGGTATATACTCTATTAAACAAGACCATATTCATTCAAAACGGTTCCCACAGGAGAAGAAATCAGGTCACATACATACAAAAAAATATGGGACGAATTGATAACTTCCTCCTTTTTGGAAGTCGGTTAAAAATATCCATTTTTAGAATGATTGTCTGCCTACCTGAATAAGTATTATGCCAAAAGTACTGGATGGATTTTGATAAAATTTGGTATGAAAGTACTTAAGTGTTACTTAATGTATATGATACTTTAGATCGTTTTGATATGATACTTTTAGGGAAAATGTAAAAAAAATCATAACATTATACAAAAGAGAAAGTTGTTTGAATTTTTGGACAGACATATTGGCTAGTTGTTTTCGATGTTCAACCCCTACGTGGTGAAAGGAGGTAGGTAGGGATAATTATGTAAGTTTATACAGAAAAGTCAAGCGGCTGATAATTGATGTTTGACTGGCAGATAGTTTTAGTATTTTGAAAAATGTACTTGTCTTCTAAACATTGTTTGTGGCATATTCTTGATTACTTTTATATTTTTTGGGCAGTAATACCACAATCGAAATAAACGACGTATATTGAAGGAAAACCAAGCGGTTCAAAGTCTATTCTGACTTCGTTGTCAATGGCTTTATATTTATTGATGTAAATTGCAATTTAATTAGGGCAAAAGCTCTAAAAATTCGTGTCGAGCAGTCAACGAGATATCACATTCCTCCACGCTGCTGAGGATGTCTGCTGATGAAACGTTCTGAAGTAATTCCAATAGACCACGGCAAAATAGCCCGGAACACACAGTTTATCTAGTTCAAAATTAAGTTGTGAGTTTCAGCTAAAGCATTAACCATAACAGGAACTAATGGTAAAAAATTTTTACTGTAATTATTTATTATAATTTTCAGGAAAACGAATATATTCCTTGGTTATACCATTTAAAAAGCAACACCAAAATATGTGTTAAGAAAATCTTCCATCTATGAAATTGCATATTGACAAGAGAGACAAACTGAAGTGGGGTTAATAAATAGCCTATTCGGCATATCTCTTGTTATGGAGTCTACTCATACGCATTTCCTTCAACCTATCTATAAATCCAGAAGATCCTCTAGTGGAATTGTTAGAATCATACACACCTGGCATTTTTGGGAACTGAAGCAGACACAATTCCGATATCATTGAATGCAGCACCACGAATTTAAGTTGCTATTTTGTTGCTGGGTCTGACACCACAAATCCGACAAAAGAACACCATTTTGGAGATTAACAAAATTAATAAAGACTTGAGGACGCTAATTAATTAAATTAACACAACGTTTTATACTCTTCACCAAGCTTTATTATTATGATAAGTGACGTGAAAAGGTCACTTATCATAATTTTCCATTTTGGGATCAGCCTGGTATAGCAAGTTTATAGTGGTGTGCCTTTTTAAGTGATGTTTCCTCTACCTCAATTATCTGCTGTTCACCTGCAAAATAAATAAAAGCAGAATACAAAGCGAACGCCGTCAGATCTTTTTCCTCTACTAATTTTCGCAGCTTCCACATAAACACAGTTAATAATTTAATTATGGCAGTCACCTACCTGAATTAAATGCAGTTTTTTTTCACCTTTAACAAAGCCCGTGAAAAATAAAAACCTCCTGCGCATAATGTAGTACGAAATAGGCATACAATTACTGTCAAAGTACGGGTAATAATTTTAATTTGTAGAGACGTCATTCTTTTCACGTGAGAGCCGTCGCCGAACAGGGAGAAAGGGAGAGAGTAGATTTACCAACAGTGAATTAATTACAGGGGAGGAGTATTTCGAGTAAGGTGAAACTGCGGAGAACAAGCAAAGGAGTTTTCATCCCATCGTGTTTTCGTTTGTTAAAAACGGAGAACGAAAACGGAAAGAAGAGATTAAAAATAACGACGAAGGGATGTTTTTACGTTTTCGAATCATAATGATATGAATATAAGTTGGATTTTTTGTTGGAGAATATTTAAAAAAACAAACAACATAGTCAATAATGATCTGTTATCATCTATATATTTTTGCAAACTTTACATTCAACAAAAGAACTGAAATGACACTTGTGCTTTAAGATTATCAGTGTCTTGTGAATAGTTAGAGAAAAAAAAGGTGATCATTGGGACTGCCACTGATAAAAAGGAAATCCACTTCGCGGGTACATGCTCTAAGGGTTCATTTGTCCTCAAAATGTTTTATGGTAAAATCTCCCACAGAAATAGAAAAAATGAAACTGTCAGTCTCCTGACGCTACCGCCTCTGTTGGTCGTTTTGAAAAGGAATAGGTTCATTTGAAAACCATCGGCAGCTTTTTTCTGCTTTTGTCGTTTCGATGCCAATAGATGAACACGCTGCATCCAAATTTATAGACGGTGTTATTCTGCCAAACGGCTGTACAATATTTTATCGCTAAAATATATAGCTCATGGTGTTCGAATCAAGTTAGAAGGTATGCTGATGGTTAAAGAATTTTGAAATTAGAGTTAACCCCCATTCATGGAAAGGTAAGCATGCCCATAAGTTCACACATCTTACTTAATCGTGACTTGAGATTAAGTAACAAAAACGTATGCAACTAGTACAATATGGCTTCATAAATATAAATTTTGTTATAACCAAACCACCCAATTTGTGACAGAATTAAACATGTCCAATGTAGAAATTGAATCAAAATTAGTTTGAACGTTATTCATGTTCCTTTTCAAGGAGTATGTGACACAGTGGTGCCCTCTGGCACTGGATACCAAGAAGTAACATGGCTTGGAGTCCGTATTGAAAATGAAAGAGAAGATACTTATTAATCTACAGAAACGGTTGCAGAAAACTCCAATTGCTTCAAGAAAAAGATCATTTACGTTAGGTGACAATTATGGGATTATATCTCGTTTTGCCTAGAAGTGTCCTCCTTAAAAATTAGTATAGTTAGATATACAGTGAATAAATGAATGTTTGATTCTGATTTTTCCGGATTTGGACGGCGTCAATTTTTCGAATTAATTTATTTATATACCTAAACCGGCATATAAACAAAGTTTTCCGACGTTTCGCCTACACTTATAACGGGCTTTTTCAAGGATGAGACAAAAAACAAAACAAATGTTACTTACCTTGCGGCGACTCCATTCATTTCATCTTTTTCTCACGAACACACTTCCAAAACTTCACTTTTTAGTCAACTTGTCACAATGATGCACACATTTTAAATGAGAAATAGGTACGAAGAAATAATAATTGGCCCCTCGAAATTTTCAGGTAAAAGAAGGGTAGGAGGCACTTAATGAGATTATTTTATGATTCTGATGAAACTTTTGTATACGTTTCTGGAGTTTATTTTGGGGAAAGATTGATGCAGGGTTGCCAGATGGGTGAAAGTTCGAAACTTTTGTCTCGGTTGAAATTCTTGGGATTTTTGGCGATTTCAACGGCCTCACGGAATTTTCTGGTGAAATAATACGGAGATTTGGCCATTTGAAAGCAGGCCCGTTTTGAAACAACGTTTGTGCTCACCCAGACGAGTGTTTATAGATCGACCTGTTTGACCGATGTATACTGCCCCACACGAGCATGGAATGGAATAAACACCTTTAGATGAAAGAGGATTTTGTTTGTCCTTTGGAGAGGGTAACATTTGTGAGATTTTGGATAGTGGTTTGTAGACTGTTTTCACCTCGTGCTTATGGAGAAGTGTAATTATGAGACTGGGGAAGGAAAGCATGTTTTAATTTTGGTTAGTTCCAAACATAACAAAGCCAATAACTAACACAGGTCTGCAAAAAAAGATGTTTGAATTGTTCTAAGGAAGTGAAGGGTAGAATCCGAATCCAGGATCCAAATTGCTCTATCACTTCAGAATTTTCGGTTATATTTGAGGTGGTGTAGCCTTGCGATATTCTTTCTTCTAAAATAACAACCTATGACACCTCAAAGTGTAAGTCTTGATCTTTTAAATGCCTTTGAGTTTGGTCAAATAGCTTAATTCTGCATTGAGATATTTCATTTTTAATCCAATATATCCAACATAAAAGACGATTTAATACGAGAATTACTTTTATGTTTTTTTGGGTAATAACACCACAATAGAAATAAAACTACGTATATTGCAGGAATACCAAACGTTTCAAAGTCTATTCTGACTTCGTTGTCAATGGCTTTATATTTATTGATGTAGATTGCAAAATGAAAATTTGATATAAAGCCATTGAAAACGAAGAATAGATTTTGAAACGTTTGGTATTCCTGCAATATACGTCGTTATATTTCTATTGTGGTGTTATTACCCAAAAAAACATAAAAGTAATCAAGAATATGCCACAAACAGCGTTTAGAAGACAGCTAATACGAGAAATTTAGAAGATAAGAAAAAAAGATTTCATAGGGATAAATAGTGAGAGATACGGGGACAAACGTTGAAAAGCACCCCTGTTTGTGAGAGGCAAGCACCCCAAAGGAAACAGTGCTTACTACGACCACGTCGTTGTTTCGGGGTAGCGCTAAAAGTATGGTTATTACAGTTTGCAAGATGCGATGAGATGTTAATTGAGGGATTAGAATTGTTGGATTTCACCTTGGAGTTTAAGATACGTGGTTTCGGCATACGTGAGTTTAGGGTTTCCTGATTTGGAGGAAGAATAGTTCTTGAATTTTTTTACCGTTTTTCACCACTTTTCACCCCCTTTAAAGTACTTGGGACTCAGTTTGGATGCTGTAACTTTGTTTACATCGCTTCCTTACCCTTGAAAGTTAATTTATATAAAACTACGCCAAAAAAAAATATATGGAAAGTCAAAAAGTAGAATACATTTAGATCGATTTCAGGGATTTTCACCCCCTTTAAGGAACTTCGTGGTGGTTTTGGATGGTGATACTTGGTGCACATTGTATTCTTACTGTAATACACTCACTTACTTTAAACTGCTCTTAAATACGTGTAAAAGTAAAATATAAAATACTCTCAGGTCGATTTTAACATTTTTCACCCCCTTTTTGCTCCCTCCACAGCGGTGGTTTTGAGTCGTACAACTTGATGTACATTAAATAGTAGTTTTAAGGATTCTATTGTTGCAAAAGAAAACTTGATACCAATGTGAAAACTTACAATTGAACATAAGTGTCGAATTTGGGAGTCAAAGACTGAAGAATCATGTGGATTTTGAAAATAGCGATATTGATGAATCTGGAAAACTTCAAAATGAAATATCTCAATGCAGGATTAAGCTATTTGAGCAAACTCAACGGCATTTAAAAGCACTGGACATTTTGAGGCGTCATCGGTTATTTTTTTAGAAGAAAGAATATCGCGAGGCTACATAAACTCAAATATAGCCGAAAATCGCATTTTTTTGCGCTTTTAGGTTAGGATATCTCAAAAGACTGACGTGATAGAGCAATTTGGATCCGGAATTCGGATTCTAGCTGAAAAATAACTTCGGTAATGACCCTTCACTTTCATAGAACAAAATTATGTTGACCTGTGTAATCAATCAGCCAATCAAAATCAAAAGTGAGTACTGATTTGGCTAGAAAAACATCTTTGACTTAACTGAAACAAACATTAATGAATAATATTATTGTAATTAACTAATTATTACTTGGTCTTGTGATGTAAACGTTAATTAATATATCTGTGTTACGCATTTTTATTATTAGATGAGCTATTACGAATTAATGCTTACATCGATCTGTTTCTTATATCTGTTCAGATAATAAGACAACTTCTCAAAGCAAAGGGTTCAACATGTAGCATCATTAACAATTTTTTTTCAGCTTAATTGCCAATTTCTTTAGTCGACAGTATCATAACGAATCAGCGAAACACGTAATTGATTCAGCGGGATAGAGAGTTTTTCATTCGTATTATTGTTTTTAAGACGTGTCTCGAATGTACTGCTAATGACACGCCTGTTAGGGTCCCGAGATTAGTAAGCGACAAGGGTTTTTCAAGCTATTTCACAATCATTAAAATTTGAGATTACTCTTTGGTTTTTAACGATGGTCTATAAGGGACTGAATTAAGTACGGCATATTAAAGAACTTCCATCATTAATGTATAATATAAAAAAACTAATTACAATATCTTAGTCAATATTTTTGCTTTTTAAAATAGAAACGTTAATAACATTATATACCTACAAAGCATTCGTGATTTATGTTTTCTTTTTTGCGAAATCCCCCATTTGTCAAAATCCTTTGAAAGGGATAATTTGGCGGCCTTATATACTCACGCTGCCTTTTGGTATTTCAATAACGTGTATTGGTGGCCCACTGTTAGTTTGAGGGTGGTAGACAAGGTCACACACTCTGAGTTGCCTTGGACATCCATCGTCTTGAATCTGGTTGATTCTAGAACGGTTTCGATAGCTTTGAATATATCATTAGGTAAATGATCTGGGATTCAGAAGATTTGTAGTATTTATATTTGAATCCGAGATTATGCTCACCGGATCGAGCAAACCTTTACTAATCAGTATCGCAGTATGCGCTTAATCGCTAGGGCTTCGGTGGACACGACAATGATCAACATGGAAACGAATTAAATGGAGGAATTTGGATAATATTAGTAACTAACAATTCACAAAACGCTTTATGCTGAGCAATAAATCAACGAATTCAAAACAGGATCTTATCTTCAAGGATAACAAATCCGTAATCAGTTTTGTAGCTGACAAAAGAAATGCCACCATTCTCAGAAACAAGGAGAACAACATAAATATCGAAGAAGGGGAATTTCAAGCCATTGCCAACCAAACCAACTGCAAAATTAGAACAATGAACCCACAAAATTTTCAAAAAACATGCAGAATAGTAAATCTCTAAGTCTTTATGGACCACCCAGGCTCAGTTCAGCTTAGCTTACAACACTCATTGTATCAAAACATCTAACTTTGGAGGGAAGAACATCTGCTGACATTTTGGATAAATCGATGAAAGGAACTGGGGAAAGAAGAAGGCCGCATAATGTCAACGTCCTGCGTTATCAGACAGGCAAGCTTCTTAAGCCTCCTTCTCTTGAATCTCACAACGAATAATATAGCCCATGAAAAAATGTAAAGGTTATAAAATGGGAAACGAAGAAATAAAAATCCTCTGCTACGTAGATGGCGTCATGCTGATAACAGGAAGTGAAGATGACTTCAATACATTAGCAAAAAGTGCAATATGGCATTTCCAGCCCAGGAGACTAAGACACTTGTCATTACCAAAAACACAATTAAATGAAAGATAAAACATATTATGGAAGACAACTATTTGAGAATCATCAGAGATATAAAAACAGTAAAATATAAAAAGCAAATCGAGCAGCGGGTTACCTAAAACAACATAATTTGGCAAAACCTGACCATAGAACGGAAGCAAAGACAATGATTTACAAAGATACTATAAAATTAATAATAAGATACACGGCTGAAGCTAGACCTTCGACTTCGAAAACACAAAGTATGCTTGAGATGACAGTTCTGAAAATACTAAGAAGAATCATTGGAAAAACACCAAGAATACCAAGTGATAAAGTCAGAACAAGAGGCAACGAAAACATGGAACACAAAATACGGCGTCGGATTTGGTGTCTCCTAGAGCTAGTTTTTCCGGTGTGGTGTGCCCGTGGTTGGAACACCACATATGGTAAGGATAAATGAATGTATAATAATGATCCTGCGGGCTTGTAACAAACGCTGATTCAAGCAATGTGAAATAAACTGTTCGAAGAATCTTTAGCGGAACAAATCGACAGAAACAATGTCACGTCGTGCAAAAGGTCACTAATTAACCCTAAGTAAGAGTCAATCACTAACCTGTTTTGTCGAAGCTCTGCAGGTGGTGTTCTCTGGGTTCTTCTGTCTTCAGAGGCTAGCCCCGCTGTAGCAGGAACTGGTTTAGAGCTTCGCCTGTTCTTATTGTAATCTGGACGATACACTGTACACAAAAAAAATGGCGACGAACGGTTTCTGGATTGAACAAAACAACAAAAACGCGGGTTCGTAAGTACGAAAGAAACGAAGATAGAGCGGTTTACGGTTGTTATGAGCGGAACTAGTAATAATTCACGCAGCCATAACACAATAACAAAAGGGAGCTGCCGTCTTTAAACGGAATCAAAACGAGTAAGCGTCCGAACTTGTCGGCGGTCAAAACACGATTCACACAGTTCTGTCTTATTTTTGACACAAAAAAGGTTCGAAAGCATTGACGAAAAAGGTGTAAAAGTTTAAAAATCAATTAACTAAATGAATAAAATTTAAACGAAATCAATAAACAATCGGCTCATGGACCCCATATTTCAACAAGACAATGCTCGGCCTCATATTGCTCGAATTAGTTTAAACTTTTGTTGAGAGGTCCATGTGAATCTGTTGCCATAGCCGCCCAGATCCCCCGAACATGTTAGGGATATGAAATGTAGAAGGCTCGGAAATTTACCCCAACCCCCACGGACTTTAGAGGTTCTAAGACATGAAATGAATATAATTCCTCAAGAAGAAATAGACCATCTTATTGAATCGATGCCAAGACTTGTTGGGAAGTGTATAGATAACCGTGGTGGACAAACACATTATCAACAAACTTTCGTATACCTCATTAATGTAAAACTTGATACTAATAATAATCTATTCATTTTTTGAGCTATGTATAGGCTTCATGATCTACCTGCAGCTGAATTTACAGTGTTTGCGTCCAGCGGTGCTCAATAAATTTTGAAAATTTACACCAGCGCATAGAAAAATGCCACTATTGTTATGAATTGTATAAGACCTGACGAGGCTAGTGTTAAAAGAAATTAACCCAAGACAATATAATGGAACGGTACTCTAATAGCTATATTACATAAATAATTGTCCAACAAAGGAGCAATAAAGTTTTAACTTCTTTTTTGAATGCATATTCTTTTATAAATAAACTAAGTACCAATAAATGTTTTATAAGAACGATATCATTTTTTAATGAGGTGTGAATATGAGAGATACTACCGCAGTATATGTAGGATTCTGTATCGTTATTAACTTAAAACGATCTCCCGGATCAAATTGAATATAAGATTTGTTTTTGTTAGTCAGTATCTCGCAGCAACAACTAAATTCTAATCCCAGTCAGGCGGTGAGATAGCAGGTGTACTAAAGTTTGTTGCAACTCAGTAGCGTCTTAGACAAACTTCTTAAATGTGATCAAATAAGGTGCACTATGGTTTATAATCTTCCTCTAGAAATTACGAACACGTGCTGAAAACGGTTAATTATTGCAATTATATCTTTTAGTAAAACATCGGAGTTGTTTTGCATCGCGACATAATTAGGAAGACAAACGGGATTCCTGAGCTCATTACGTTTTGTGCTATGTGGGGTGTCGGGTTTAGCTAACAGTTTTAATACGGGGATAACAAATAAGAACGAAACTCCGAATGGATCGCGATTTCGTTACCTTCTGCTACTGTAGCCAAATATGCTGTATAGATTTTTGCAAGATCGTTATATATACATGAAATTTATGAAGAACTGTTTATCCGGGAGTAAATCCGTTCGTTATTTTGATTAAAGCTTGAATTTTGCAGACGTTTCGCACAGTTCTTACCTTGACATGATCATGTTGTACAATGGGAGTTGTTGTCTTCATGGTATGAATTTATAGGCCTTCGACAGAGTTCGTAGCGCAGATTGGTTGGAGTAGGCTTCTCCCCGTCCACGATCGTTTGGGCATGTTGCCTGATTTTGTAATTTGGTTTTGGGTTATGTATTTCTCAAAGTTGCACCTATGGTTTGGTGTGGTTTATATGCGATAGTAATGTTATGCTTTTGGAGAATTTGGCCGATTCTCTCAGTTGTTCCCTTGATATACGCTAGGGTAGATCTAGTTTTCCAATAACAATATCCTTCTATTACAGTTTTATATCCTATCCTGTCTTGTGTTTTATTGCTTATTTGGTTGTATGGTATTTTATTGAAGACCAGCAGTAATCTTTTTTAATTCTGGTGCTTTGTTGTACCCGTTGGCGAGCCTTAGTGATCTGATATTACTGAATTGGTAACAGATATGTTTTCTTTTAATGGTGTGGTCTAGGAGTCCAGCCTGTGTTATGTTTACGTGGACCTCACGACTAATATGTCGTCTACGTATCTAGTCCATGTATTTGGATTAAGCATTGCTGACAATAGTCCTTTTTTCTCAAAATATATCTGCAGCATATTTACAACTGCTAAAGCCAGTAGTGATCCCATTTTTGCTCCGTCTATTTGTTTATATATTTGATTATCGAACATAAAATAGGCGTTTTTAAGGCAGTGCAGGTTTTTGTTCTCCTAAATTTGTTGCAGTGTTTCTTCTATTGGTATGCTTAGATAAGAGTATACGGACTTGACGTCAAAACAGGCTAAAATATCTCCTGGATCTGATGATAGGATGTTAATTGTGAAGTTTTCGGAATTCCTAAAATCTGCTTTTTCTTCTACTACTGGTTGTAGGATGTTGGTTATATATTTTTCTACATTGTATAGTGTGGCATTGGAAGCACTGATTATAGGTCGTCAAGGAACGCAATCTTAGTAAATTTTTCGGAGTCCATAGAGTTTTGGACACCTATTTGATTTTTGCGTTAGAAGTATTTGTTTTGCTGTTTGGTCTCCTAAGATTGTTAGTCTTGACTTAACGTTTGAGACAAATTCTCTAACAAAAATTCTTCTTGAAACGATAATGCTGCCTGGTGAGATCTAAGCGAAATGTCAGCAAGATACAAACATGAATCAAAATAAGGATCGAAAGAACTGAATTTAAAATACAATTTACGTCAAAGATAACATAAATAATAAACTACATACGGTAATTTAGGATGAAGCGAAGCCAAAGGGTGATATCTAAAAAAATAGTTAAAAATGAATTGTGATTTTAAGTTTTAATATACTTACGGGAAATTTGTTGTGCGTCCGAATTATAATGAGAAGTTATGGGTAACTGTACGCGGTCGTAACAAGCACTCAATTTCCAGCAGATTTAACAGAATACAATTCTTTTGAAATTCATATCCAATTAAACCCCAATAAAGATTCAAAAACTTGAATACATTAAACTTCATTGATTTGCTGGGTCCCGAAGAAAGGTAGAATTTTCTCATAGAACCCTTTAGTTGTTGGTGGTTTATTTAAGAAAAAAGTTCTCGAAACATTCTCGGAAATAATTTACGCAAACTATTTGTTCACTTTCTTGTGTTAAAACTGGGTCATTAAGTCTATTATTAGACAACTCTCATTACCTTTCTGAGGTACATGATTTATTGCTTTTAATTTGACTTAAAGTAACCCTTTAAAATTACGTGCGTTTCTTACTGATTTCTTTATGGGGTTGTAAATTTTACATAACACATTTCAACATTTAAAGTGAATTAACATGTTAATCCAAAGATATTAGGAAAACAAAACTTAATTTTTACAATAGGTAAATAGACTGCATTCTGAAGTTGTCGATATAATATCAGTATTAAAGGGGAATTCTTATTCTATATGTAAATCAATCAAATTAGCTCTTAGGCTTCTTCGCCTAAATGAACCTGAAGATGGAAAGCATCCATAATCCACCCTAAAGATAGGGGTTAAGGTGAAACCCGATACCTAGTTTACTGCTTCGGATTACCTTGACAAAAGCACAAAAAAGCGCGTTTGACCCTTTTGTTCAAAATCAAAAATCTTGGAATCCAAAGAAGCAAAAGTATTCTTTGGTTCAAAGGAGCTTGTTTCGACTTCGGTTCGTCTTCTTCAGTCAGGAAAAGTACCCTGTGATAAGTTGGAATTTTCTGTTTTAGACGTTAATCTACAGGATTATTTGAGCAAAGAGCAGAGTCAAAAGTGCATAGCACAAGAGACAAATGTCGCTCGGATTTGTAGAACTCACGCAGGTGATAACACAACAACAAACATTGCCCTGTGCGTTTGGGAACTACTTCTTGAACCAACTAGATCAATATGAATCAATCAAAATAGCTCTTAGGCTTCTTCGCCTACCTGTTGAGACCCTGAATGTCGAAAGCACCCATAATCCACCCTATGTGCTCTTGTGCTATGAACTTTTGACGCTGATATTTGCTCAAATAACCCTGTAGATTAACGTCTAAAACAGAAAATTCCAACTTGTTAAAGGGTACTTGCCCTGACTGAAGAAGAAGAATCGAAGTCGAAACAAGCTCCAAGCTTCTTTGGATTCCAAAGACTTTTGTTTTTGAACAAAAGGGTCAAACTCGCCACGAAATCTGCAGAGATATGCGAAATCCCCAAAAGTTATACGAGGCTTTGTTTAGACCAACCATAATAGATCCAGATGAAAGAGTCGTGAAAGACAGCATACCCAAAATAGAAGATGTTTGTGGAAAACACCATACAGTATATCCAGTGTACAGCAGATAGAATCGACCGAAATTACCGAAAACTTAACAAAATTACCGCGTATAAACCACACCAAACCACAGGTATAAATTTAAGAAATCCAAAATCAAATCGGAAAGGTGTATATAGCATTGCGCGTGAAATCTGAGACAAAATGTATGTCGGTCAAAAGAACAGGAAATCTCAGCTGGATTAGAAGAGCATGTATAAACTAGCGGTCAGAAACAAACAAACATTTGCTCTATTTCAACATCAATTACAAAAAGGTCTTATATATAATTTTGATAGCTGCAATCTAATAGCTGATACAAAATTTTATAGAACAGGGAAAGCAGGAGATGACTGCCTGCATCTCTCCAACAATTGGAAATCGATAATAATTAATCTCTATAAGGCCGAACCAACAACAAACAAAGTGAAACCGACTACTCGTCACGTGACCCAAAGGACCACGAAGACAACTCCAGCCAATCAGCGTCGCTACAGCCTCCGAATAAGGACTATAATTACATTGCATGAACACACCACACCAACTTTCAGCAGACTACCTAGCAACGCATAGAAAATCCCAATTGAGGCCTAGGCGACATTGCATGTTTTTAACATGAACCAAAATAACCAACGATCTAAATTTTAACTTTTTTGACTCTGAGAGAGACGTGAGGACATAACAGTAATTTTGTAAGCATTTGTTTTCTCCATAATATCGAGATAAATTTGTTGGTTCATACCCAAGCTTGGGACCGCTCTCTTATTTGATATTTGCCGCCGAAGACTCAACCATGAGTTAATAGAAGACACTGATTGCTCGCATGAAATTGGCTACCAGTCGTCTCTATTGGTTGATTCAATTAGGTAGCCGCGTGCCATAACATAAAACACTACGTCCCTTATCAGTAGGTTACGTACTCTTAGTATTGCAGCATTAATCTTTATTATATCGTGTACAACAGGCTCCTACCTGGTCATGATGTCATTATAACTCACCATGTGGTTAGGGGTAAAACAATACGAGTAAATACAAGTACATACTCGATATTTTTAGTATTTTTAGTATCGATACTTTGCAATTAAGTATCGAGTAGGTATCGGTCAAAAGTACTCAAATACTCATATACTTAATACTAATACTTAGTACTAAGTATATGCACATAGCCATGCCAATGTCACTATTTCACTTAAACATTGATTAAAAACTGCGTTCTTAAATTCTTAGAGCATACACCTTCTGGAGGCTTAGAGCATTTACCTTCTGGAGATGGCCTGCAATGCACAAAATCGTGGCAAGGCTAGAAAAAGAGGGCAGCAATAGAGACAGTAACAGGCTATTTACTTGGTGGGTGGAAGCAGCCAATGAACAACATACTGATCGTATTTCACTGGAAGCAGCTCCCAACTGAGTGAAGTAGCCTACAGTTTATCTCCCGAAGGTACAAGCTCTAAGTCTCCAGAAGGTACATGCTCTAAGCTTAAATTGATGTTATTGAACGCACTCTAGTATTAGTTTTGTGTAGTAGGCGAGCTTGTTTGTCTATGCCCGAAACAAAAACTAGTCATCGCCGCCAGACTTTGTCACTTTGTCCTTTGTCGTCATTGGCATTGTTTTCGTTTGGTCGGTGTTAAGCGTTAACCTAAACAGTACTGTTGTCGGTGTTTTTTTATGTTTAAAGCATTTTAATTTTTTGAGTGATTGAAAATGGGGCCTCCGAAATCCAATGTGTGGCAATATTTCACAAAAAAACCATGATAAAACCGCAAGCTGCAAAAAATGCTTTAAAACCGTGCGGTTTTGTGGCAATACTTCTAATTTGCATAAGCATTTAAAAAGCGACCCTGATTATATTGCACCTGTTAATGTTAACAAGATTTCAATGTAAGTACATACGACATTTATATTTATATGCAATTATTAGGTCTTGCTGTCGATTATGAGTAGTGGGTGATACCTACGTTACTTTATCTCTAGGGATTAACTTTTGATATACTTAATCATTACTGATAGTCTTAGCTGGTATTTATAAAGTATAAATAATAGAATTTACCTTTAAGTAATTAATATGTTATGTGCCTTATGATAACGAAGTAAATAGTAATGGTATGTTATGAAGATGAAGTCAATTTCAATTATTTTTAGGACAAAGAAAAAGGTATCTGATATCGCAGAATTTAGAAGTCAAAATAAAGAAATAGTTCCTCAAGGGTAATATGAATACACAGTCTGACTCTGATCTGATAATGCATAGGGATAATACATTAAAATGTATGTTCGAAAACATTTCTTCACAAAAAAGTAAGTAGCCACAAAAAAATACATTAAATCTGTAGGTTTTAATTTAATTACAGGTACGAAATTTGCTTTGTTTCAGAGAGTGGCACGAAATATAACAACATAAATATGTACATTTTGTATTTCATATGCAAGGATATGCGACCGTTTAATGTTGTTGAAGGAGAAGGTTTTTTGAATTTAATGAAAGAATTGGCTCCTTATTATACAGTACCTTCGTCGACACATTTTAAATAGCTGCTTGTGATAAATATGACACTGTAAAGATGGAGCATACTTCAAGAATTACTAATGCAACTGAGCTATGTGTGACTCTTGATATATGGACGGAAACGATGAATGAAAAGAGTTTTTTGGGAGTTACACTACATTTTTTAGAGAAAACAGCTCTTTCCAGTTCGAATTTTGCTACCAGGGAACTCCAATCAAACCATACAGCAGATTACATATTTAAGTATTTGGCGATATTCATAAAAGTTGGGATATACCGCTGTCTAAAATATCTTGTGCAGTAACAGATAATGGCGCTAATATGGTTGCCGCGATCAAAAAAACTCTTCGTGATGCAAAACATTTGCCGTGTGTAGCATAAACAATAAATCTGATAGTAGATTCATCATTAAAAAAACACTTCACATGCAATTACTAGTATTATCAATAAAGTTAGAGATATTGTGAAATGGGTAAAGAATGGTGTTATACAATCAGACAAACTAAGAAAAATTTAGATTGATAGTGGAGTTCCTGAAGGATGTACTAAAAAATTTATTCTTGACGTTAAGACGCGCTGGAATTCACTATATTATATGGTTGATAGATTTTTAGACATGTCCAAAATTGCTACACAACTGTTACTCGATGCTAGAGACAGTCCTGAATTAGTGACTGAACAGGAAATTGAAATATTGAAACAGTTGATACCTTTGTTACAACCTTTCGAATATGTGACAAAAGAATCATCAGGCCAGAATTACCTTACTTCGTCCAAAATCATACCCATGATTAATTGTCTCACATCGCAGCTAACAAAATTTTCATCATCAATAGAATGTGTTACTCAGTTGCAAACAAAACTACTGGCTGAAAGTAAAAACAGATTTGGTCTCATTGAATTAAACACACTTGCAGCGTTGGCAACAATTTTAGACCCACGGTTCAAAATCCTCCATTTTCAAGATGCAAATGCATGTGGGAGGGCAATACAAAAACTGAAAAACAACGTCATCAACCAGTGAGTCTGACGATGAAATCCCCAACGAATATTTTGATTTTTGCTCACATCAAAACAACTCGCAGTTGGCCAGAAGCGGAAGCGTGCTTCCTCAAAAGCCGATGAAGTGTCAATTTATTTGGCTAATCCAGTCTGCGCTTTGAAAGCCAACCCGTTAGAGGAATGGGAGGATTTAATGCCCGTATTTCCAGCATTATATAAACAAGCACGCATATATTTAAACATAGTAGGTACCTCTGTACCTTGCGAAAGGTTGTCTTCCAAAGCAGGCGCAACAGTCACTGCTTTCCAGAAATCGCCTAACTGGCAAACATTTGGACAAAGTAATATTTTTAGGAAGCGCTACAAAAACAGACTTTTTTCATAAATTTTGGACTTATCAATAAAGAATACCAATACTTGTTACAGTTTTTGCTTTACATTTTCCAAAAATAATTCGATACGAGTAAGTATCGATACTTTTCAATTGATACAGAGTTAGTATCAATACTTGACCACCGATACAGTATCGAGTAAAAGTATGAATACCTTGGTGGTATCGTTTTATCCCTACATGTGGTGTTACAAGGTTTCTCTTCTCTGCCTATGGATCGGGTGGCCTTCTCAGGATATCGGTTGCCTCAATACATTGATTGGCCAGTCATTAAGTGCTCTCCACATGCTTAGATACTCAGATCATCGTTATAGTTCGCTTTGGGCATGCGTGTACGCTACTTGGGCGGACGCACCTGGTTAAAGGGGCAATAGCTATTGGTTAAGATCTGGTGTTCGGATATTTCCTAACTTGCTTGTAGAACTCTGCATTGTTGGGAGCTTCATTTGATATGGTCGGCAACCAAATGAAATCTTACAGTAAAAGTCAAATAATCCATGTCGTAGCCGTCAACAAAATCTAGACACAAAAAAAACACTGAATATAAAAAATAAATCCAGTATGGTAGAAATACTAGCTAAGGTTGCTAAGACACATATAAAAATATACAACCAAAATGTAAATTCAGTTTTGAAACAACCCAAATATTATTTAAAATCGCAACATCTGAGCGTAAAACAAAATAAGAGCAATTTCAGCGTTGCCTGATGCGCCAAGGCAAGACAATTCCAGCATATACTATGGCCATAGTGAGACCTGTATATCAAAATCTCTTCATTAAAGAAAGCAAAACTGATTAAAACACCTGTTGATAGTTCCTTTAAGCTAAAGTATCTCAACATTGCCTCAAACACAATAAATGACGTATTAATGCCTGAGTTTGCCTGATGTTACTGCTAGATACACCCAGGATTTAATTTCTTCTGAACAAATAATTAGCCAGGTCACCTATTGCTTGCCTACTCTGATAAGCAGGCACTGCTAGAAACATTTTTTTGATCGATGATGTGCCAGCTAACCAGTACTATTAATCGGAAAAGAAACCAAGTGGTCCAGAATTACAATATCGGGAACAATCACCTCAACATACGGTCGTCGTAAAATCAATTCAACAGCACGAATTCAGTTTTAATAAATCATTCTTTATTGTTTCTTTATATTCAGTTTCCGAGCTAATTACCTTTCCGAACTCCAGAGGCCGGCATATTGCTGTGAATTTGTTCTCTGTTTATTTTTCTCTGTAAATAGCCTTTTCTGACAACTTATTGGTGTATTAACGGCGAGATATATTCGAGTCGAGTTTACATTTTCTTTATTGCCATGGGATTATTAGAACATTTAAATTTCTGCTTTACTTAATTCTTTTGTTCGTTCGGTTTTTATGTGATATTGGAATTAAGCGAAGTTTGCGTTAAAATATTATGCTATACCTTGTTTCCTGAATACATAAAAAATATTTTCTGCTCCAATTAATGCAGTGCATAACCTTGTAAATAATTAGAATTTCTCCCTAATATTTTTGCCAGTTCAATTGGGGCTCAGGCGAAAAGAATTATGATCTCTATCAGATATTCTTTAACATAATATTTGAATTTAAAGTACTAACAATATTAAAGTTTTTGAGAACACTGAGAACCTTTGGATAACAAAGGTAGTTACAATTGCTAGCAAAATTGACACGTTTTGGTTGTTGAAATCAATCGAAGATTCAAATATTAAAGCTCTGTACAAAAAGTTAAAACAGGAACATTATATCGACTAATAATAAACAAAAGAAAACATAGAGCAATGTCAACAAAAATATTGTCAAAGGCAGGAAACACTTACTCTAGAATCACTATACTTAGATATGTTAGAAATCATGAAATTTCAGAACTGGTTGATGTAGCAGAGACGTTTATTTTTTACTTCTCAAATGTAGCTAATAAAACTATATATAACACATCATTTTGGAAACTAGCTATCGAAAAATTGTATTTTCAGCAACCCTTCAAAAAATCCTTTCTTTTATGAGGCTACTGCAGAATTTAGTGAAACATTTTTAAATCTAACGTCCCCATATTAAAAAGAAGATCGTTGTCTAAAATAATTACAACCATACGATTCTATTTCTAACCACAAACATGACTATATTTGATTCACAGCATGTTTTTTGGAAGGCAAAATCCACTCAAAGTGTCATATGTGATTTTTAGATTACTTTTACAAAATCTTCGACAACGGGAAAACGTTGCTCATATGTTTTTTGTTCTGTTTGTTACTTCTGCCTGTCTAAATTTCGAATGTATTCATTTGTTGTTATTTCTTATCTCGTTTATAAAAATCGTAAAATGTCAAAAAATATGATGTAGTTTCAAAAACTCATAAACCACTATTATTTTTGTTTTAGGTACCGTGAAACGGGGCTACTTTAAAACTGCGAGGTAACTTGATAATTTCAGCCTCCACTGTTTAAGTCACGTGCTACTGGCAGGAGGTGTGAAATATGAAGTGTGTATGTGAGGGGAGCTTATCTACACCTATTAGTTGATAGATTGTATGATACGCGGGAAGTTTGTTGTGCTGGTTACTAGTGATTGTGTAGTGTTAAAAAAAGTAAGTTTTATGTATTTTTTATATACCTATATACTTCCTATTACACAAAGACACATATGAGTAATATTACACAGCAACATTTTTTTTACAAAGAAATGAGTATTTCCTTTGACACCCTAACCTCATAAAATTTTATTCGTTTTTCACTAGCCAGTGGTGTATCATTTTATTTTTCATCGTCTTTTCAGGGGCTACTTGAAAATGGTGCGGTTTTACAAAAGAAAGCCAGGAAGTCGAAAATATCGAGACTACATTGAAGAATCACTACAGTGTGCGTTACAATTATATAGGCAGGGTGGAAACTTAAGAGATTTGAGTGAACCATTCGAGATTCCCTACTTAACTTTATATCGAACAGTTAAGGGCTTGCACACAAAATCGGTTGGGGCCCAACCGGCCTTATCAGCTGAAGAAGAAAATCATCTGGCTCATGTGATAAGTATCGCCGCAGACTGGGTTATCCCTGCGATTCAGATGACATTAAGGAAACCGTAAAAACTTATCTTGACCGAATGGGAAAACAAGTGAAGCAATTCCGGAACAACCGACCAGGCGAAACCTGGCTACAAAAATTTTTACTTCGACACAAATATCAACTTTCGAAATGACTGTCGCAATCCATTAAAGAGAGTAGGGCTGCAGTTTCTCCGGAAGTAATTAATAAATATTTTGACCATTTAACAGAGAGCATGAAGGATGTTTTGCCAGAGGCAATCGTCAACTACGACGAGACCAATTTTACGGACGATCCTGGCCGTGTAAAAGTAGTTGTTCGCAAGAGTTCTAAAAGAGCTGAGAAGGTTATGGACACGTCAAAGGCAGCCACTTCAGTGATGTTTTCTTGTTCGGCTTCAGGGTATATGCTTCCTGTCTACATTGTATACAAAGCTGATCACATATGGAATACTTGGACAGAAAACGGGCCTTCTCATGCCAGATATAATCGCTCACGATCTGGATGGTTCGATGCCAGTATTTTCGAAGACTGGTTCGACAGAATAGTATTTCCATATTTCCAAACTTTACCACCTGGCCCTAAAGTTCTTATTGGCGATAACCTGGCTAGCCATCTGTCGTCTGCTGTTATTACAACATGTGACAAGAATAATATTCGCTTCATTCTTCTACCGCCTAATAGTACTCAACTGACACAGCCACTGGATGTAAGCGTTTTTAGACCAATAAAGGCAGCGTGGAAGAAGATTCTACAAGAGTGGAAAAAACATAACAAGGGAACCATCAGAAAAGAAGTTTTTCCCGCCTCTTAAAGCAAGAACTAACCAAAGTTTCAACCACTAATGAACACAATATCAAGTCAGGATTTGAAGCTACTGGTATATGGCCATTAGATAGGTACAAAGTATTAAATAGGTTGCCTAAAACAGACCAACAGTATTTACAACAAGCCACAGAAATTGTCGATACACTAAAAACAGTTTTCGAACAATCTAGGTTTAATACCGCAACTTCTGTTGGTAGAAAAAAAAATTGTTGGTGGAAGCTGGTAAGAGTATTACACAAGAAGACCTCGCTGTCGCAGGTAAAATTATTAACCAAAAAGGCCTTCTTGTCGCAGATAACAATGTTTCCAAATAGACCTTGCCGTCCATATACCGTCCGGGTCAGAGATCAAAAAGAAGAAAAAAGAAAGGCAACTTATTTACCATCGTCTTCTTCTGAGAGCGACATTAGTGAAGAAAAAAATACAGTTAACAGCGATATGGATTTAGAACCTGAAACATTTTCTGATTTGGAAGAAATAGACAACTCTACGATTATTGCAGACAGTTCTGCCGAAATGAAAGGTTTCAATCCAGGTGATTACATTTACGTCGAAATGAAAACTCAAACTGGGACGAATAAACAATATGCCGCAAAAATTATAAACTGCGAAGAAAACGACACTTACCTTTGTAGTTTCTTAAGAATGAGCGACAAGATTTTTCCAATGGCTGAAGACATCGGTATCGTCGAAAAAAAGGAAATAAAGAAACGGCTTCTCGAATACGAAGTTTTGAGAAGAGGACCAATCAGATTTAAAGACTTAATTTAGAATCGTTTTACCTAGTTGTTTTTCTTTATTTAACATGAGAGTTTTCACTGATTTTGTGAAAAATAATTGATTTTTTAATATTTTGTGTTTCAAGTTTGTTTTTCTTTATTTTCCCTAAAAGTTTTCACTTAGTTTGTAAAAACTGATTGATTTCTTGATGTTCCATGTTTCAAGTAGCCTCAATTGTGAGTATACTTGTATTTTTAATGCAGTTTTCAAACAAATATCATTTAGCCCCATCACGGGGCTACTTGAAATGTATTTAAAATTTTTTTTTCTCCAGTATGGCAAGGGTTACATTTTTTTGAGTGTTACGCCTGATAGCCCTTACCCCAAAGTAATCTAAAATAATTTTTGTTTCCCTGAACGTAGCTTTGTTGCAACGAGGTAGGATCTAAAAGGTGAAAAGTTTATCAAGTAGCCCCGTTTTACGGTACATACATTTTTGCCTATCAGTACAGACTTTCAGGAAACGAAAAATTGTGTTACTTGCTTACGATACCTCTATAGAACAGCACAGAGTTGAGCACTTACACACGAAGTTTTTACTATTGGTTTCGATAGAAAACTTTTAGGTGAAACATTTTTCGACATAATGAAATTCACACATACGTCTTACAATAATTATGCCAAAAATGTGGATTTAATAGAAAAACTGACGCTAAAAGCATTGAAGGCTCACTTAAAACCCTAAAACTTTTATCCATAACTTTTTTCGAAAAATGGAATCCTTTACCTTGTTTCAAGATTAATTATAAAATTCATTAAAGGGTTTTTTCCTACGATCATACAAATGTTCTGTTAGAGCGTATCTAGTTGACTCTTTTAGGTTTTAGCTTTGTTAATTAATATTTTTTATGACCTGTGGATCAATTCTAAGAATCATCTCGCTAAGAAGCAGATATCAGTATGCAGGCATCCCAATTCAGAGGAAACAGCTTACCTGAATGGAAAGCAGAGAAGGCTGACGAACATTGGCTTGTCTGAAGTGTTTTTTATGTACTTTTGTAATAGCTTTTCTACTTTCTTGTTTCTTTCCATTTTTCATATATTCTAGTACGTATCAAAAAGGAAATCCGAATTCCTTTTTTAATGTGGCTATCAGCAGTCACATCATTTGCTTGCTTTCTCTGACATCTGTATAGCCTAAACCTTCTAAGGTCACTCTGGGAAATGTTCTTCAACTATTTTACTCAAAGGTGTAATGCTTTCCTTTCTTATTTATTTGCATTCTAGACAGTATTCTGGGTTTACGAATTCTATATTTGAAGCATACTTTTTATATTTTTAGAATTCCGTATATACAATATACGGATGCTGTCAAATTACAGCAATTTTCTCCTAAACTATTGGACGGAACAGGTTGAAATTTGGTATCAATGTATAGTTTGGGGACCTGATCAGGGGTACATATCGTAAATGAAGAAATTTTGATTTTAGGGGTACTTCTGGGGGGAAAAACTAAAAAAATCTACAGTTCCTTCCCTTCTCTCCGAAACTACTGAGCCTAAAATTTTGAAAAAATAGGAAATATAGATCGTTGCGCGAACTTTACAGGTAAAGTAAGGAAAAACCATTAATATTAATTTTGGGGGGCAAATTATAGAATTAAATGAAAATTTAAAAATGAAAAAAAAATTCAAACCCATATTGTAATATATCAAACGAAAGGTCCCATTCTGAGGAACACAAATACATTTTTTTCATATTTTAAAAAAGATTAATCAAAACGATATTAACGGAAACATACCAAAATTTACCCATCCCCCCTCTTACCTCCGAAACTATGAAATGTAAAGTTTTGAAAAAATTAGAGGTATAGGGTCTGACAGAAATTTATTGGAAAAATAAGGAGAAACCTCTACTTTTAATTTTGGGGGGAAAATTACAGAATTAAATGGAAAATATAAAATTAAAATTGTTTCTAACCCATCATGTTATATATCAAATGAAAGGGTTCATTATGATGAAAACAAATATATTTTTCCCATATTTTTAAAATAAATTATTTAAAAGATATTAATAAAAATATAAAAAAATTTACCCATCCCCCCTTATCTCCGAAACCATAAGCTGTAAAATTTTGAAAAAAAAAATACAGGAATAGCGCCTCACCTGAACTTTACTGGAAAAATAAGGAGAAACCCCTAATATTCATTTTGGGAGGCAAATTATAGAATTAAATGGAAAATAAAAAATTATAATTGTTTCTAAGGGATCAAGAAATATATCAAATCAAAGGACTCATTATGACGAATAGTAATATATTTTTTTATTTTTTTTAATAAATATTTTAAAATATATTTAAAAAAATATTTAAACAATTACCCATTCCCCCTTTATTCCCCAAATTATAAGACCTACATTTTTTCATTTACAGGAAAAATACGAAGAAATCCCTTATATTAATATTGGGGGCCAAATTATAGAAGTAAATGGAAAATAAAAAAATATTTTTAACGCATCATGCAATACATCAAATGTAAGGGTTTATTATGAGGAATACAAATACATATTTTTCATATTTTTAAAATTAATTGTTTACAAGATATTAACATAAAGATATAAAAAATTCTCATTTCTCACTTTATTTCCGAAACCATACTACCTAAAATTAAAAATTGAAAGTAATTAGGAGTACTGGTGCTCACTTGAAATTTATAAGAAAAATTATTGGAAAACCCCCATAGTAATTTTAGGGACAAATAATACAATTAAGTGGAAAATAAAAACTCAATTTTCAAAAGGCTCAATATGTGAATTACAAATATATCATATTTTTAAATCATTTGTTTAAAAGATATTAACAAAAATATTAAAAATTGACCTACTTTGCCCTTTATCTTTCAATCTACAGTGCCTCAAAATTACAGTAGATTATAAAAGGCTTCCCTGAAAGTTTGTTAGTAAAATAAAACTCTAATGTTAATTTTTGGGGGCCAAATTATAAAATTAAATACATATGTATTCTTATAAAAATCAAGCGAATCCTGAAGCAGATAAAATAAAAAGTCTATGTGTGGAAAATGAAAGTGTATATTTTTATAATTTTAAAACTCTTCCTTTAAAAGAAAATCCACTCATTCCCTGCTTGTCTGAAACTGGAATATTAGAATCTTGAAGGTGGTACGGAACCCTTAGTATGTGAGTCCAACTCTCATTTGACCAAATTTTTTTATTTTCCTTTCACTTCTTTTCTGACCCAAGTGTGTTGCATGCTGTTGCTGGTTATGCAATATTTTATTCTAACCTTTCCATACAATTTACGTCGGTTTGATATGATTTTTGCAATTATGTTGTTCCTTTAGTTTTCTTTATTAAATTGTATCAACATTAACAACAAAGTTACAACTTGGTCAACGTTAACTACTTTTAAGATTTATCGATATACTAACTTTCTAATATATCTGTTATACAATCTTGATCTGATTTAAGTAGATCCTAAAGAATTCTAAATCGTGATTATTTTTGGAATAGATTCTGTCCAACCGAAATCAACGGCTACTCTATTATAAAACAATAAATATTCATTAAGTATATTTATACCTTCATTTCTGGTTGCTAAGACACATAAAAATAGATTTAATTATCGTATTCTGAACTTTCCAAAAACACAATAGATCTGGGGATTGAGTATTTATAAATGAGTTTTAGACTGTTAAAGCAAACAAACAATCTAAATACTTCAAAATTTATGCCTTCGAAAATAGAAAGGTACGGATTTTCTGGATATCGACTTCTGAATCCAAAAATACTTGACACATTGCATTTCACTGTTGACGGAAGCAAAATAGATCCGTTGAATTTGATTGAAACAAATGTATGTGAAGAATTATTTATGCAAGAAATTTCTGAAAACGACATGAATTTTAAGAAACCCTTTTAAAACTTATAATAAAGTATTTTTTACCTGGTGTTTACTTAGTCAGACCTGAATGTTATATTTCTGTTATTCAAAGTATCGATTAAAGTTTTTAAAGGTTTGTTTGTCAAATATATATGTCTATCAGAAATAAAGTGGAGGAGAAACCGGAGAAGAAGGCTCCATGAAATCCCTCCCCCCCAAATCGTTCATGTCAAATTGACAAATCTATTGAAATAAAAAAAGTATATGAGAATTTAAGCAAATATAGGTATTCCAAATAATTTTGAAAAATCCGTGACCACCCAGTTTTTGCTGGGATTGCACTTTGTAACTTAAAAGTTTAGGTAATTTGCAATTTCAATCGAGTTCATATATATATATATATATATATATATATATATATATATATATATATATATATATATTCAACAACCTTATAAAAATCTTTAATATATATTTTGTTGTCCACTGATTGTCAATTTGTCACACCACACCTCGTAAGATTGTGAAAATAATGTAGTAATAAAATAATTAAATTCGCTATAAAAACATACAGAATAAGTAAAACGAAAGTTACTGCTACTTGTCCGAAAAATAAATACTGATCTACTACATTGACTATTTTACTACTGAACAATAAACAATGCTTGATACAGTACTATCAAAGCAGGTCTTCATATACATTATTTAGATGCATTTCTTAATAGTTGTACTTATCTTATTTGTAGATAAAATAATATAATTTTCTTGTTTGCATTATTTAACGTAAAAAGCTATATAATAGGTAAATGGGAAAATAGGCTTGTAAAGATAAGAAGAAATAATCCGAATAATGTAGTTGCCACTATTAAACTATTCCTTTAAAGGTTTATAGAACCCAAACAATAGTGTATATTTTTAAATACATTTAAACTATAATAAAAATAAACTGAAATGTTGTACGTGACAATAAGGAACGGCTGTCACTTAAAGTTATTGGTTATAAACAAGAAACTTTTTTCTGGCAGGGTGTAAATCATTTTGACCATCTGGGTGTTCCTGGAAATAAGAAATTATTCTACCTTTGAAATAAACACCTACGAGAGTAACCAATAGGGAAAGCTTGAAGTAAAGATGGGTTAGCCTAGGGAATCGAAGCTTATTTTTCTTCTTTGAAAAAATGTATTTTCAAATTTAGTCGTTTAAGAAACTCGAAACAAACGAGTCGTCAGTCGTGAAAAAAAACGTTTAAAAATTCGTTCGCGACACTCGAAGCATTAATTAAGTTTTTAAGTGTTCATTGTAATCTTTTCTTTGTACTTTACTGATTTTCTCCTAATTATTTTATTAAATATATATATATCTCGTGTTATATATATATACAATATCCAAAAACCATTTTATAAAAAAGATTCACATACAGTTAAATCACATTAACTTGGGGTTTAACATTCATAACAATATATATATAATTACTGACAATTGTTTCACCAGGTTACTGGCTTCTTCAGAATACAACGGAAGACTTAACAGTTAAATGCCTTAATCTATTACAAAGAATTATGGTGATGCAATTACAGAGGTATTTAGAGGATTATTGAAACAGGTAGGAGGGGATTATCACTATTAAGAAAGTACAATGGATAAATTATGGCTGTAATAAGTTTATATAATTCTATTGAGAAGATTAAGTAATGGGGATGAATTGGTTTCGGTTTGATCATTCAAGAGGTATGGTGAATTTTTGTTTTTGTTAATTTCTAATGACTCTAAAAGATATAATTTTTTACTTTTATCTTGTAAATGTAAAATTGTAAATACTTCGAATGTATTCTGAGGTACATGATTTTCATTCAATAAATGGTCGGCAAAAGTTGACTTATCATAATTGTGGCACTCAAAAGCTTTGGTATGTTCGTCCCATCTTGTCTTGAACGATCTTCCCGTATGACCGAGGTAGAAACTAGGGCAACTACCACATGTCAACTTATAGACACCCGAGTTGTTATTTTTGTTGGTTTTATCTTTATTGTTTCTTATATGTTTTCCTAAGTTGTTATCTGTTTTAAGAGCTGTATGAATGTTTCTATTTAATAAAAATTGGGCTATTTTTTGAGAAGCTGAACCGATGAATGTGATGCTTTTATATAGTTTGGGGTCGATATTAGGGGTAGTAGGATATACTTCATTTAAAGACTTTTTATATAATTTTTAAGTTAACATATTGTCGATAATTTGAGGGTTATAACCGTTATTGACAGCAATACATTTTATTCTGTGTAGTTCTGTATCAAAGTGAGTTTTTGTTAGTGGGATGGTAACCAATCTGTGCAACATACTATGGTATGCTGCAAGTTTGTGTTGGTAAGGATGGTGTGAACTATTGTGGATTGTAAGGTCCGTGTGTGAAGGTTTATGATAAATGGAAAGGGTATGTTTGTTGTTATGTCTATTGATGTTTAAGTCAAGGAAATTTAATGCATTGTCGGTCTCAGTTTCTAGGGTGAATTGTATGTTAGGATGGATTTGATTTATATAGTTATGGAGTAACTGTAATTGTCTGTAAGTACCAGTAAAACAAGCAAAAATGTCGTCAACATATCGATACCAATATAGGATTTTACTGTTCAGATTGTGTTTGAAAATGAGTGATTCTATGTTGTTCATAAATATTTCGGCCAAAAGAGGGCTTAATTGTGTGAATGTTATTGTTGAATTGAAAAATTCAATTCAACAATAACATTCACACTTGTAAACAAGGTTTAATTATGGGTAACCCATTACAAGATGTGATATTCTTCTTTTCAACAAGCTAAAATAAAACAAAACCAGGTTAGTTAAACTTTTACTCGAATATTTACCTGAAACTTCCTATTATTTTAAACCAGACGATTTAATTTAAAATAAATTAGTTTCCTGAAACCAGTTTAAAGGGGCGTTGTATTTTAGGTAAGATGCGTGAGTAAGTCTCTTAAAACAACTGAAGCGTTTACCTGAAGTAAAAAGCATTTAGAAGTATGAAATTTGCAACAGTCTATAAAGACGATTTATAAGATAACATACTTTCCTATAGGATTATATAAATAAAAAACTATTTACGATGAATTACAACCAGAAAATTCATTTGTCTAAATTTTATAAAATAACAACTGACATTAGAAAAAGCTGAATACGTTTTGCTATATTATTTATTCACAATAGGTGGACCACAATATCCACTAAGACCATGCAGTGTAGAACAGCAAAATGGAATAAATTCTATGACTAATAAAGGAGGGCCTGGTGCGAAAAACATAAAAATAAGGCCTGCCGTCATCCAAATTTTACCCGATATTAAGGAACGATAAGAAAAATGAAAAACCATGTTTCAATTATGCAGAAGTAAGTGCAAATAGATACTTTGAATTGTGTGATGTTCTCTGAGAAAATGTCATCACTCGAAGAGTCCACTTTCAATAATATCAGATACCCGACAGAAAGTAACTGTAATTAGTTAAAAAAATTTACGTTTTGCACCAAAAATAAAGTCACAGAACTTCAATAAAATACACTTTAGCTATCTATATTGATAGATTCACATACAATTTATAATTAGAACACGCATCAGATGGTTAGTTTGTCAAATTGGAGAATATTCTCTGAAAATAAAAAATACGAATTTCAAATGTATATTCATATATTCCACGATAAAATTTTTCATTTGAATTTTTGGTTTTTGAACAAGTCGATTATGTAGCTGTGCAATGTTTTCCGAAAAATGGTAATGATATATATATATATATATATATATATATATATATATATATACTCACTGACGAAGAAATCGCAACACCCAAAGGGAATGTTTAAATTTAATATTAGTAAATGATTAAAATTTTAATAAAATTAACACACAATTTCAAAATTCAACCATATTACACAAAAAATAACACCATACAAAAGGAAAGGTGAAAGAGTCTGTTTTAATTTTATTAAATGAAAGCGATTGTATAGCTAGTACTTCTATAGAATTCACCCGTTCCTGGTTACCAATACTCAAGGATGAAATTAATAATGATAATGTACAAAAACGATTTGTATTTTTAAATGCGCATTTTTTAAACAACAAAAAGTTATATTATTGATTCTCCAGAAAATTCTAGACATTATTCATGTACAATGTCCTACACCTATCTTCAACTGTTTCGGAAATATTAATTGTTTTCAGATTAAATACAAAAATTAACATTAAAAAAACGCTACATTACACACAATTCTCAATTCCCATTTAGTTCTTGATATTGAGATAGTAAGCAAAAACCATTCCTGCGTTCTTTTATACTGATTTAAAATAATTTGGTCAAGTGCGAGTTGGAGTCGCATACTTAGGGTTCCGTACCACCTTCAAGATTCGAATATTCCCGTTTCAGACAAGCAAGGAATGAGTGCATTTTCTTATATTTAGCCTTATATCTTTTAAAGGAAGCGTGTTAAATTTATAAATAATTTGGTCAAGTGCGAGTTGGACTCGCATACTTAGATGTGTGCATTTTATTATACTTACCCTTATATCTTTTTAAGGAAGCGTTTTAAATTTATAAAAAATATACACTTTGATTTTCCAAACATAGACTTTTTATTTTAACTGCTTTAGGATTCGCTTGATTTTTATTACAATACATATGTATTTAATTTTCTAATTTGGCCCCCAAAAAGTAACATTAGAGTTTTATTTTACTAATAAATAGGTCAAAGTTTAAATTATAAATTATTAAATCTGTTATTCAAATTATTTAAAAATATAAATAAAATATATTTTTCAAATTTTAAATAGTGTTGTTTCTAAAGTGGGAATTAAGTCGATGTTTAATATTTTTAATATCTTTTATACAAATGATTTAAAAATATGTTATATTTGTAATTCACATAATGAGCCTTTTATCTGATATCTGATGCCTTTGAAAATTGAATCTTTATTTTCCATTTAATTCTATAATTTGTCCCTAAAATTGCTATGGGGGTTTTCTAGTAATTTATTTTCCGTTTAATTCTATTATTTGGAGGCCAAATAATAGAATTAGGGATTTTTTTTTCATATTTTTCCTATAAACAAAAAAAATGAGGTCTTAGAGTTTGGGGAATAACGGGGAGAATGGGTAATTTTTTTAAAATATTTTTTAAATATATTTTAAAATATTCATTTTAAAAAAAATAATAAAATATATTTGTACCTATTTGTCATAATGAGCCCTGGGATTTGATATATTACATGGCCCGTTAGAAATAATTATAATTTTTTATTTTCCATTTAATTCTGTAATTTGGCCCCCAAAATGAATATTAGGGGTTTCTTCTTATTTTTCCAGTAAAGTTCAGGTGAGGGGCTATACTTCCAGTTTTTCAAAATTTTTCAGCTTATGGTTTCGGAGATAAGGGGGGGAATGGGTAATTTTTTTATATATTTTTGGGAAAAAATATATTTTTTTCGTCATAATGAATTTGATATATCATGATGGGTTAGAAACAATTTTAATTTTAATTTTCCATTTAATTATATAATTTGCCCCCCTCCAAAAAAATAAATATTAGGGGTTTCTCCTTAACTTTCCAGTAAAGTTCAGGTGAGGGGCTATACCTTCATTTTTTTCCAAAATTTTCCAGCTTATGATTTCGGAGATAAGGTGGGGGGATGTGGGATGTTTAAATTTTTTTATATTTTTGTTAATATCTTTTAATTAATTTGTTTAAAAAATTTGAAAAAAAAATTGTTTTCGTCGTAATGAGCCCTCTCATTTGATATATAACATGATGGGTTAGAAACAATTTTAATTTTGTATTTTCCATTTAATTCTGTAATTGGCCCCCCAAAATTAAAAGTAGAGGTTTCTTCTTATTTTACCAGTAAACTTCATGTCAGAACCTATAAATCTATTTTTTTTTTCAAAACTTTACGTTTTATAGTTTCGGAGATAGGGGGGGAGAATGGGTAAATTTTGGTATATTTTCGTTAATATCTTTTTAAATATATTTTTTGAAAATATGAAAAAAATATGTTTGTGTTCCTCAGAATGAGACCTTTCATTTGATATATTACATGATGCGCTTGAAAAATTTTTTATTTTTAAATTTTTATTTATTTCTATAATTTGCCCGACAAAGTTAATATTAATGGTTTCTCCTTAATTTTCCTGTAAAGTTCAGGTGAGGGGCTATACCTCCATTTTTTTTTTCAAAATTTTCCAGCTTATAATTTTTTTAAATATGAAAAAAATATATTTGTGTTCCTCAGAATGAGACCTTTCATTTGATATATATATTACATGATGCGGTTGAATTTTTTTTTTATTTTTAAATTTTTATTTAATTCTATAATTTGCCCCCCAAAATTAATATTAATGGTTTCTCCTTAATTTTCCTGTAAAGTTCGGGCAACGCTCTATATTTCCTTTTTTTCAAAATTTTAGGCTCAGTAGTTTCGGAGATCAGGGGGGGGAACGGTCGATGTTTTTAGTTTTTCCCCCCAGAAGTACCCCTAAAATCAATTTGTTTTCTTTTACGATATGTACTCCTGATCGGGTCACCAAACTAGACATTGGTACCAAATTTCAACCTCTTCCGTCCAGTAGTTTAGGAGAAAATGGCTGTGATGTGACAGAGGCAGAAATCCTGAGTGATATTGTAAGGGTATCCGTATATTGTATATACCTCATGTTGTCTGCCTGCATGACAATGGTGATCAGTGTCAGTGTTATAGTCGTTTGAATTTCGTTAACTGTACGTAATAATAAAAGAAAAATGGTTCATTTAACAGAATTGCTCAAAATAACCATTCTACAAATGATTGGTTATGGATATAATACACGGACACAAATGGAAGTTTCTCTCTTATTTCATGAAAATTTTCCAAATTTGCCGCCTGTATCCCAAGGAACAATTAGCAAAATAGAAAAGCAGTTAAGCGAATTTGGTCCTATAAGACAGATAAAAAAAGTAGCTGCCAATGCTCTAAATGATAATACGAAATTGGATATTATGCTTGAATTTCAAGAAAAACCACATAATTTTAGCCACTCATTCAATTTTTCGAGTATTAATAGAAAGTAAAATGCATCCCTATAAAATAATGCCGACTCAGGAGCTCATGGAAGACGATCTCTATAAAAACGCGTATTTTTGACAGAGAAACATACCCAATATTCTGAAAGACTCAATGTCATGGGTCCGGAAATTATTGGAAATCATATCGTAGGTCCCTTTATTATTGATGGCAACTTGAATGGAGATAAATATTTAGAACTTCTCCAGAATAATGTTGTGCCAATTTTCACAAACTTTTATCCTGATCCAGTAAACCCACAAGTTCCTGCCAATACAATCTGGATTTCAGCAAGATGGAGTGGCATCCGCCCCATTACGAAATCAATGATTAGCAGTATCTGAACCAAATTTTTCAAATCAGTGGGAGGCGCGGATCGATAGAATGGCCAGAACGATCTCCTGATTTGACGCCATCGGACTACTTTTTGAGGGGATATGTCAAAAGTACTGTATACAAAACTAAACCCCTCAACTTAGATGAGGGGGTCTAAAAAGACGAATCACGCTTGCGATTAGATCAGTAACGTCTGAGATGTTGAGTAATTATAGAAGACATTTCTGTACCAGATTAGCATATTGCCAAGACGTTCCCGGCGACCATTTTGAATATTTCCTACATTGACATTAATGATTTTTTGTTTTTTTTTATATATTATGGGGAAATAATCAGTATGACTTATTTTTAGTATAATGTAGTGAATTTGTGAAATAAAATAATTTTCTTTTTTTAATATTAAGTTTTGTAATAAATCTGAAAACACTTAATATTTTCGAAACAGTTGAAAATAGGTGTAGGACACTGTACATGAATTATTTCTACGATATTTTGGAGAATCCAAAAAATAAATAATATACAGGGAATTAAAAAAAGGAAAGTTGGTTCTGGATCATATATATATATATATATATATATATATATATATATATATATATATATATATGAACTAAGCTAGGTTCCGGGTGAGAACCGCGTCTGAATTTATTGAATACTCGACGTTTCGACTCCTGCTTTGGAGCCATTATCAAGAGACAAAAGTATATATAAATTTGGTTTTAAGTTTTCGCGGGCACTAAATGTGTTAAGTGGTTGCCTGGAATTCATCCGCGTAGTTGATAACTGATCCCTGCAGGGATCGATGGTAAAATGACGACGTTTCGGCAGAGTCACATCTGCCCTCTTCAGGTCGGTTCGCATAATTCATATTTGATATATTTGATAGATATTTGACCAGTTACAGCAGTAGATATTCAAAAATAGCCCTTTTCTTATGTTATGGGTTCTGTTCTACACATTTCAGTATATGTAATACTGCTGATTATATTGTTTTATAAAAATTTATCAATTATTATTCTATTTTATTTTGTATCGATTTTTAGCGCTTTACAGAAGCTTAGTTTAGATTAAGCTGTGGTTAAGGTCAACAAGATGGTGCCACAACGTACTGCCAACAGATTGAAGAAATACTTGATAAATTTGTTTAGGTGACTTATCCAGGTGTCTTTTTTTGGATAAATATACTTTAAAGGACGTCGAATTCTCAAAAACTCCATTTTTTAATGGAGTCGCAAAATACCAGTATACACTGTCTGTCTGAAGCTGGTAGACAATGTAACTCGTTCTTCGAAGTTTCCTTGGACTTCCATCGTCTTGAAGTGGTTGATCTTACAACGTGTCAATAGCTTTGTATCTGCTATCGTCATCAGGTGAATGATAGGAAATTCAGATTATCCGTAGTATTTATACTCTTAAACGGTCATGCGTCGCCGGTCATGGTCATTGGGTCTTATCTGGTCCAATCAGCGTTGTCGTACCTGATGGTTGGTTGTCGGTGATACGCAGCGGCAGAGGCTGAAGAAGAGCTCTCCAAGTGTTTTTAATTTGGACGCTGGCCTCGCTAATTATATTTTCGTTCGAAATTATATATGCTGTCTCTATGAATTTTCTTTTGTACCAGTGCTCTTCTTTGTGAATTACCCTGGCCTTGTCCAGCTGATATTATGGTGTTCGGTCCATGCGTGATTAGCTAGCCCAGATTTCGTTCGTCATCAAAGGGCGGAGATAACGAAATCTGGGCTAGCTAATCACGTATGGACCGAACACTATAATATTAACTGGGACCAGGCCAGGATAATTCACAAAGAAGAGCACTGGTACAAAAGAAAATTCATAGAGACAGCATATATTATCTCGAACGAAAATATAATTAGCGAGCCCAGCGTCCAAATCACCGACAACCAACCACCAGGTACGACAACGCTGATTGGACCGGATAAGACCCAATGACCATGACTGGCGACGCATGATCGGTTAAGGGTATAAATACTAGGGATAATCAGAATCTCCTATCATTCACCTGATGACGACAGCAGATACAAAGCTATTAAAATGTTGTGAGATCAACCACTCCAAGACGATGGAAGTCCAAGGAAACTTCGAGAGATCAGTATACACATTCGTTAAATACTATATTTTCGTCAAAACCGACTGATATACTTTCGTTTGACAATCATCATACTTCACCCTGTATTTCAGTTATACCTTGTAACCAAATGTCAACATCTTTCACACAAAACATGATTGGAAAACAAACAAAATGCAACGAACCAATTTCGATGCATCTGACGTGTACGATGATGAAACATGCGGTTGCATGGATTCAGGGATCATGCCACTTTAAAGCCCAAAGTCACTCATTATATATTTCCGGTTCGTTTATGGTGACTGATAGCATTTCGTTTATTCTGCAAATATTTTATCAACACATGACGCACCGGCATTATTCGTTGGTTTGAAATTTGGAGCATTTAGAATTTCGTAACAAAAAATATTCACTACATGTTGATAACTTATCATTTTAATTTTTGAAATTTAATAACACAATTATTCCTGCGATGACATTAAAAAACAACTGAGTGTTAGTTTTGGATCAATACAAACTTGTACAGACCATTCAAAAAGTGAACTCACTACAGAAATTGTGAAAATATTGCTGTTAACTTTGATAAAATTCTTAAAGGTTTTGTTTATCATGAAGGTTTTTTTCGCTAACTACAGTGAGGTTAATCAATAAGTTCAAATATTTCGGGCAAATTAGTAATAAGAATTTCAAAATTCATTTTCGTCAGCTTAGAGAAGCTAGAAATGTTCCCTTGGCAGTGACAATTGTTGTTGGAAGCCCAGGTTTCTTTACTTAGAGACCCAATAGTTAGGCAGATGTCTGTTAGTTTGAAGTGGTCATCCCACCTTTCTTCGTCCTTGGTATTCTTCATTACGAAATTTGGGTGGTAGCTGTTTCTTGTCCATATGAACAAGGTGATCTTCCGACTTTCATTATTAATCCTTAATCCTTTCATTTCAGTTAAATTTTCTTCTTGGGCAGTTTTGAACCCCAATTAGGAATTTCACAACTTGAGCTTGTATACCAATTCTGTTGGTTATTGTAAATTTATTTAATTTTTTTCTACACTAGGTATTTGAAGTTTTTAATTGATCTGTTGTTATTTTTTATTTAATGCAATATTTGATCTGAAGGATTGTCAGTCTGGAAATTTCATAACTTTGGATATATGTGGGTTATGTTGTTGTCAGAGCGGTGTGCTTATTTGAAGGTCATCTTCAGTTTTTGCAAACAGCTTAAGATTGTGAGCATATAGAATTCTTAATTTTATTTTTATTTATTTTATTTGAAAACCAGTAATAAATGCTAATACAAAAAAAATAGATTTATAATGTCCTGCACCAACAGAGGCAATCTAGTGTTGCCTGTGCGTAGGACTGGGATGTAACTGCTAATTAATATTCTTAATACTAAAAGCTTAAACTAACAAATGCTAACAAAAACAATCCGAAATTATATAAAAATAAAATAAGTATATAGACTTCTCTTGTTTCATATTTGTACAATTTCATATAGTAGTAGTAGTATAGATTATAGTTAAATTATATTTATATTATACTTATATTAGATATTATACTTATACTTTTAATACTCTTGTTTGATATTTACTGAAAGGAAAATCATTAAAATCATGAAACGTTGTTCAGAATCCATTGTTTTAATTCCTTTTTTCTCTGGTGTTCTCTAAGTGTTTTGAACTCATTAGGAAGCTCATTAAACAATTTAATGGCCATGACAAGACTTCTTTTCTCGCTGCTTCTCTTTTTCATCTTCGGCAACTGTATACTTTTACATCTGGTTTTGGAGTTGGATGTAATGTATCTATTACTTAATTCTCTATAGTGGTATAATAGAGATTGTAGCGAGAAAATTTGAGCCAAATTCAGTGGGTTTTTGTTAGAAATATATTTATTCTTGTTTACAATTTTCAATATTCTATTTTGTAACCGTTGCAGCAGGTTAAGATTATTGTCATAGGCTCCTCCCCATGCTATATTGCCATAATTGATTATACAGAGCGTAATAAACCATTCTCAATGTTTCAGTGTCCATATATCTCGATATTTTATAAAAAATAAAAACCAAATATTTGTTTTTTTTTATAATGTATTCAATATGTTTGTCCCATTTTAGATGAGGATCAAAAATGACACCTACATATTTGAACTGATTCACCTTACGTATGTTCTTTCCGTTTATATGAACGTTAATAGAATGTGGTAAACTGTCGCATCGATTCCCGAAAAGCATATAAACTGTTTTATCTATATTCAGGGATAATTTATTTAAGGCTAGCCATTCCGATATTTGATTAAGGCAGTGATTCATTTTTGATTCTACACCTTGCCAAGTCTTGTCATAAGTTATTATCGTAGTATCATCAGCGTAAGAAAAGATGGTGTTTTCAGTCATATCTTCTAGAAGGTCATTTACATACAATATAAACAACAGAGGTCCAAGTATTGTTCCCTGAAGAACACCGGTAGTTACGGGCATAATTTCACTCACTGTATTATTAATTTTTACGCATTGTAGCCTGTTGCCCAGATAGCTCACTAACAATTTATTAGCAATACCTCTGATTCTATAGCTGCCTAGTTATTCAAGTAGGATTTTGTGATTAACTGTATCAAAAGCTTTTGCTAGGTCAACAAAAGTTGTAGCTATTGGTAAACTACTATCCATCTTTTCTAGAATCAGATTTGTGACCACATCAAGGGCATCAGTTGTTCCTTTATTTTTAATAAAGCCAAATTGCTTTTTCGATAAGATTTTGCAATTGCTCAAAAAGTTTATAATTCGGTTGTAAATAATTTTTTCAAATATTTTAGCAATATTAGAAATCAAAGATATTGGTCTGTAGCTTGTTGTTAAGTGTTCATCGCCACTCTTATATATAGGGATTATTTCAGCATTTTTTAATACATTGGGCCATGTAGATTGTGAAATGCTTATATTAATTATATACCGTAACGGTTCTGCAATGGAGTAGGAGAGATTTTTGATTACTTTCGCATGAATTTCATTATCCCACCATTTTTAAATTTCAAATGTTTAATTTATTTGTTTATTTCAGTTATGTTAGTTGGATATAGGTACATTGTTTTATAGTTATATGGTGGTAGTTTAAATCTAGAGTTTGGCGGTTGATGTATTCTTTCACTTAATTCCTTACCTATATTGCTGAAACATTTATTCATAGTATTGGCAACTTCACTACGATCATCAACTTTAATTCCGTTTTCATCGAAAATATAATCAATGTTGTTCTGTTCTCTGGCTTTTTTGCCTATTCGTATTTATTCTGTTCCATAGCTTCCTAGAATTGTTACTATTTCGTCTAATCTGATCAGATTCATAATTTAATTTTGCTTTGTTTATAATTTTGTCTAGGGTTTTGACGTAATCTTTGTACTCGGTTTTGGCTTGCTCATTATTTCGATCAGATTTCCATATATTGTAAAGAATTTCCTTAGTTTTACAGGAAGTCATGATACCAGTAGTTATCCATTTCTTTCTAGGAACCATTTTGCATTTCTTATCGTTAATTTTGTGTTTATGCATTTAGTAATAGTTTCAGTTAGTTTGTTCGTTGCTAAGTTTGGATCACCCATTGACAGAATCTCATTCCAGTCTTGCTCCCTGGCTACTTTAATTAGTTTACAGTAATTAATTGTGGGGAAATATTCATAATGATTAGATTGTTTAAGTTTATTTAAGGATATAAACAATGTATAATGATCTGTAAAGAGTACTGTTAACTTAAAGGTTTTAGCGGAAATTGAATCTGATTTTATAAAGATGTTATCAATGCATATTCCTCCTTTAGCATTGTTGGATGGTCTAGTAATACCGCAAAACCCAGGAACAAAACTCTTTTCCATGAAATTATGAAGGTGTTCCTGATTGATGTTGTCAGTTTCTAAGAGATCGATATTAAAATCACCAATGACTAGGTGATGTTTAATGTTCTTTCTATCTTGTAAGAATGTATCTACAGTATATAAAAATTCAGTTTTAGGTAGATCATGACATCTATATAAAGACGAGATTTCAAGTTTGGGGTCATTTTCTAATTTTACACTAGAATTAATGATTTTTAAATTTCCGTAATTAATTATTTTTGTTTCATTGGAAATGTCGTCTTTGTGCTAATTGTCTTTAGATAGCATCCTGGTCTTACATCTCGTTTAGTTTTGATAGGATTTATTATTTTCAACTGATTCAAAATGTTATTCTATAACATTTCTGATCTCATGGTGAATCACATATGTTGCTCTGATGTAAGATATACCGCTTTTTAGAAAATCGAATAAGTGAAGAGTCAAATTTGCAAATTTGCAAGGATTGAGCCTCCAAATTTAAATGTCAATATGTGAGTGACATGTGCACTTGGTGTTTATAAATAAATGAGAAAATAAAAAAAACAACAAAGTTCAAAAAATATATAAATAATTAAAGTATAAAAGCGCTACTGATCTCAAGAGTGACACTTTGGTACCAGTATTATTATTGGGCTCCAAGTTTTTCGAAATTAATGCTGGTTAGACAATTTCAGGGAATTCATACTATTTTGGAAGATAAATTTATTGAAGACTTAATTTAAAAAATATTTTTAAAAAAGAACCGACTTCATCTGGCGTAAAATAAAAACTGTTTAGATTTTCAGTCATATTCCTGTACAACTATAATTCAACTCAACACGATATTGCAACCGCGCTGTATAAGTATTAATCCTCTCCATCCCATTGACTCTCATAAATCACAATGTAAACCTACAATTTTGCTTCGCCCCATATGTCAAGTATATACAACTACTTATGTTCCACACTATATAACATTTTTGTTAACCGCCCTGTATAACTATAACTTATATTCTGTATATGAAACTGCTTCTAACATTTTTTGAACCCTCCGCCCTATAACTCAAATATCCTTACTGCATCTGCTCATTTAACAATTTTTTTAACGTTTTTTGATCCACTCTATATAACTACACTTTTACTTCATTCTTATTTCAACCACCTTGTAAACACAACTACTTATGTGCCACCCAATACAATTTTTTTTGAACTACCCTGTATAACTTTAATTCTATTCCACCTTTATGTTTCAACCATCCTATATATGCAACTGCTTATGTACCATTCAATTTCACAATTACTTGTACGATATTTTGAACCCACATGTACTGTAATTTTACTATTTTAACTGCGCTCATTGCTTGCTGCTGCACGAATTTCCTTGCACGCACACACACACACACACCTATCACCGTATACCGTAAAGTAATGATCGCTCACATAACAATTTTTCTTTCTATACATTTCACTGGATAGTAAGCCCCATAGAAAGAGAACCGTTAGAAACACCCTGTCCGATAAACTTTCATGACATATTTTGCATTTATGCTAGATAGATGATGAAAATTAAAGTGATTGAGCCGTTTTAGAGAAAACAGTGTAGATTCATGCATGTTCCTTAATTACTGTTTTTTCTGATTTTCTCGAAAACAGTAAATCTCACGTTATAGAAAATTATACGGTATGTTTATGTAAAATTCCTTAATGCAATTCTGTTTAAATTTTCAAAATTGCCCAAGCCTTTTTTGAATAATCTCTGAAAATACATAAAAAAACATGCCAACGAATTAATAACCTTCCCTTCCTACTTTGTGGAAGTCGGTTAAATAAAGATCAGATCAATTGGCCCCTGAAAGTGTTAGATTTCACACTATGACACTCATTGTTTGCTCTAAGTTCAAATGTACCCCTATGTTTTAGCCACTATACAAGCAGTGAGCGTTTTTATCCGTAAAATACAATCGGACTGATTCAAGAAACGAAGAGGCTTTTCACAAATAAAATGACAAATTTAAGATGGCAGAAGCAGATATTGTATTCTGTTTGTACATTCCAATATAATAAAGTCGTCATCATTTTTAACGTAAATGTTAAAATTTTCTTTTGATTTAAGAGATATCGTCCTTTGTTAGAGCCGTTAAATGGGAGTCTATTTAACAATAAACTGCCATGCTGAAAGTTACGTATGAGCCTTATAAAATTATGACTGACATTATTTTATATAGCATTCAGAAGCAATATTTCAAATTTATTTTTAGAGGGTTTTTATATACGGCTTTATGCGTAAAATATAAATTTCCTTAAGTCGGAAATATATTTCTAGAAAACTAAGTAGGGTCATATAAAATAACTTTAAATGAAATTACATAAGTTTATACATTATGTTTTACTGGTGTGGAATCTTCTTATAAAACATTTTCTCAGCCTTAACGGCTTAATTGAAAATTAAGCCTTTGCAAACGGTTTAGAATTGCAGATCTGTCTATTTAAAGATTTTAGAAATTCCGCACTGCGTTTCTAATATTTTTTCTGAACACACTTTATTATAGTATATAATATAGGCGTACCCAGGGAGGATTTAAGGGTTTAAACCCACCCCCATACCCCAATAAAATCATTATTGCCTATATCTGCATTTACAGTTATTACTATGTGGTCACAAAGAAGAGAAAAACTGGTAAAGCCTATGGTAAAAATCTCAAATATTATGCAATACAAAAAAAAAAAGAATTCACAAACAAGAGCAGACAGAAAAAACATTCTTTGAAAAAAAGTGTAGTGAGAAGGAAAGAAAGTAAATGCTCGACTAGTGACAGTAGTTCATTCGTCATCTAAAACTTTTAAGGGAAGCTATCACACAGAGGTTTATAATCTGGAGCCGTTTCATGCCATTGCTGTTAGTTGACCTGCTAATATTAAACGTAGCATTCTAACCTAAGGATAGGGGGAACTGCCTATACGCCTTGCATTGGCAGAAAAGTTGAGATTCTATAACAAAGGGTGTTCAGGAAGAGGGATTCAGGAGAAGTGCGAAGAGAGGGGGAAATGATTGATAAGTGGGAGGCAGTGGATTAAAACAGTAATTCCAAACATCAGGTCCTGGTTGAGGTACAGGCACAGGAACCTAAGTTATGTATAAATTGGATAAATACTCATTCAAAGAGCTACTACAGAGGTAGAAACATTTTTTAATTAGCTCATCTGTAATTGACACAATGAAATAGTTGAAGACCTTCGCATTGAAGTGAATGACTTTCGGGGATAAGGCGGAGATCCTATGGGATTTTATGATAATCTACACAGTTGACACTCGATTCGGTAGCAAAGAAATTATCATTAGTAGATTTTTGGGAAAAATGGAAAGAGCATAAGACACAATGCAAGATAGATAGAATCCCTAAGAAAGTATTGAACTATAAATGTAGAGGCGAAAGAAGTATTGACAGACCAAAAAAATGATGGGTGCCGTGACAGGCAAAAGTCTAATATCTAAAATGGAGAAGAAGAAGAAATGTTTGCAGAATTGGACTTTGCGTATGAAGGAGACTAAGTGTTTGACGTTACCCCTCACATCTTTCTTAGATTTTCATTAAATCAGTTCATCTTAGGGCGTTTGTGGCAGACTTTTCTTCAAAGCATTGGTTACGAATATAAAAAAAATGCAGAAAGGATCCTCTACACTTTCGCTAGTTTCAGTAATTGATTTTCAATTATACAATTGTAGTTGATAGTATAGAGAAGAAAGAGCTTCATCAGTGACTGGTCTCAGAAGGTAATTAAAATCGCCCCATATTTTTTTTGACAAAACTATATTTATTTATTAGCGTTTACTTCCCAACTGTTCACCATTAACAGAGCAATATATAATGTAAGACCATGACAGTATAACAAAATAAAATATAGTTAAAAGTAAAACACAAGTAAAATAAAATTACAACTATATAAAGTTTAAACATTTAAATAAAATAAGATAAAAAATACATAAAATTACAAAAAATCGTGAAATTTATTTTTTAGTTCGAATACACTACAACACAGAACAAATCACAAACATTTGGCAACTTATTGACATTTCCACACATGTTGTTAATTGGAGATATTGGGCTGAGATATTTTGCAGAAAAATGTGTTAATTTGGCTAATTGCTGATACTCGTGGAACCAATATATCAATTTGCCCTAATAAGAGAGGACAGACAACTTTTCTAGTTAATAATTTGTTAAGAAAAAATACAGACAGTTCTTTTCTGCGTTTCTGAAGGGAGACAAAATCAAATCGGCTTAATAGTTCGGTGTAATTACACCCTCTTGGCCGGTATAGCCCCGTTAACTTAAAACTTACAGATTTAAAAAAAATTATACCTGTTCAATTGATAATATATATTAAGAGTAAACAGGACGGACTCCAGCTTAAAGACGCATATTCTAATTTGGATCTAATTTCTAATGATAAACACTTATAAACGATATGCGGAATTAACAATGGAATGAATATGAAAACTGAAAGTTAATTGATCGTCAAATTATATCCCCAAATCCTTAATAATATTAGTTCTCTTTAAAACAACATTTGCGTATGGATATTGTAAATGATTTAATTTACGAGTACAAGTAAAAATTTTGCATTTGTTTATATTTAGTTTCAGACAATTTTTAATGCACCAATTATATAACAAACTTATTTGTGTTTGCAAACTGAGGCAATCGCCTAAGTTGTATATATTCTTGTATAACTTCAAATCATCTGCAAACATTAATACATTACCATCTATCTAATTTATCACCCAAGTCATTTATGAAAATTACAAATAATAAAGGTCCTAAGTTCGACCCCTGATGGACACCATTTATTGACTAATAAAAATTGGAGGAAAATCCACCGTAGTAAACATAATGTTTGCGATTCAGTAAATACGAAATTATGAGCTGAACATACATATCATCCAGTTCTTCACACAGATATTGACTATAAATTGCAAGGTTAGTAACTGTTGATCTGGATTCCATAAATCCATGATGGTGCACAGATATTAAGGTTTAGTATACGAGTAAATTCTGTTATACAAAATAGTTTCCAAGTTCTTTGCAAAATTATTTAAAATTGATATTGGGCTGTAGTACCAATTTCTGAGCGATTGTCGGTTTTATAAATAGGCACCCTTTAGCAACTTTCCATAATTCTGGAAGATTGAGTTTTTTTAATACCAAATTCAAGAGAATCTTCAGCAGTTGCACTAAAACCCTTAAGCAATATTTTATAAGAAAAGAAGGAATTCTATCGGGCCCTAAGTAAATTTGTTCTTCAAGTTTTTGCCCGCTTGTAATATTTCCATCTCAGTTACTGGTTGACAGCTAATGTCTAGTAGTAGGAGAGTTAGAGCGGGATTTTGCTCGTCATCCTGAAAATCGACAGAATGTATCGTATTAAGTTCAATTCCTGAACTATATCATGTTTCCAGGCAGGCGCCAGTGGAAGTGATAACCGAGGATAGTTACAGGGTGCGAAAATGGTAATTTTGTTTTGTCATGCTCATCATCGAGTAAACATTCCAAAATTGGCTGCATACAAGATTGTGATATATTTAAAGCAAATTTCCGAGAGGCGTCTGCCCTGTCAGGGGTAAACTTGTCAAAAATAGGTGTGAACTTCGTCACTAAGTGAAAGGAACGCCATTTGCACCATTTTTTGCTTACCTAAAAGAAATCATAATCCAAAAGGACGAACAGCTAAATGACATAAATATATTTTTCATGACGTCAGTAATGTGGTCTGTATGACGTCATACACAATTTTTTTAAATGCGAAGCCACATTTTTTATTAAGGATTCGGAAAGAGCGGAAAATTTCATGACCGAATATGACTTTGACCATGATCTTGAACTTGATCTTCCGGGTGATTCCAAGATCAAAGTTTTTTTGAAAAATCAAGCAATTATTGCTAAATTAGGTATATGGGTGTTTTCCATATCGCTGCTTTCGAATCTGAAATCAGTTTTTCAAAATTCACAATCCAAGATTGCGGACTGATTTTTTTGATGCACAACCAATTAACATTGGCAAATATTTTAATTTACATCTTAGAATTGTGCCTTTTTTATCCAAGTTTTTTAACCATTGACAACGGGGTCTGACCTAGACCCCGAAACGTTTGGAATATACAGCAAATTTCTTTAAACTGTGGTGTTATTTCCCAAGAAGTACTTAGACATCAATTAACGGTAAATCGATGTTTTTAATCCTGATCCGAAAGATGACTGATTCAAAGAGGGTATTCCAAATTCAGAACAAATTTGAAGTTGAACTTAGCCACTACTTGTTTTGAAAATTTTCAAAAACTGATTTCATATTCATAATCATGGACGTCAAAAACCCCACCAAATTCGGAGTAGATTGGTAGAGTTTTTTCAAATTGCAAATTTTCAAAATCTGATTACGAAACTAAAATCAGATTTTCGCAACTTAATTTGGCTATAACAGGTTGATTTTTTAAAGAAACTTTGATCTTGGAATGACCTTGAAAGTCAAGTTCAAAGTCATAGTCAAAATCATATTCGGACCTGAAATTTTCCGCTCTTTTCAAATTAGTAATGAAAATAATGGCTTCGCGTTTAAAAAAATTGTGTATGACGTCATACAGACCATATTAATGACGTCATTAAAAATACAATTATGTCATTTAGCTGTACGTCCTTTTGGATTATGATTTCTTTTGTGTAAGCAAAAAACTGTTGCAAATGGTGTTATTTTTACTTAATGACGAAGTTTACCGCTATTTTTAATGAGTTTACCCTTGTCCGCCACCTTGACGGTAACGCTCTAGGCAGACGCTTCTCGGGAATTTGCTTAAATGCATCACAATCTTGTATGCAGCCAATTTTGGAACGTTTACTCGATGATGAGCATGACCAAAAAATATACCACTTTCACCCCCTGTAACTATCCTCGGTTATCACTTCCACTGGCGCCTGTCTAGAAACGTGATGTAGTTCAGAAATTGAACTTAATACTAATACATTCTGTCCATTTTTGCGATGACAAGCAAAAGCGGCTCTATCTCTTAGACTATAGCAGTAGATTAGGATTCAAATCGAAATGCTCAGGAATTACATTTACATTTTGATTGCAGAAGAAGGTTTCAAAATATTTACTAAAAGCATTTACTATATACGTCACTAGGAATTTCCAATCTAAGTATGCCTATTCTATAATGAAGTATTATTTTGTACTTTTTAGTACAGGTTTTTTAAAAAAAGCTTGATTTTAAAAATGTTTTCTTTTTTACCTTTAATTTGTGACATGAAAACGGTGCACATGGAATAGAAACTTTCTTAATACTTGTCTATATGAAAAGACTATTACCTAGAATTTACCATTATTGACTTCAAATATAATAGAATAGTGTATAATTAGAATATAAATAAACTGGACATACCAAATATCTTGTATTCTATATAAACAAAATGTAAAACCCTTTAGAATGTCAGCTATTACATTCAGGAAGTTTTATCTGAAATTCTGCACATAGACATTTTCCATTTTCATTTCCATCAACATTCCTCCGGAGTTGGCATTGAGTCTGTGAAAGAACAAAGACATGGGGAAACTCACATACATATATACTCCGCACATACCCATACTCAGTTAATATTTCATCAAATAGTTGAGAGTTAGGGTCAGTTATGTAACTTCTAAACAACAAGAGGGAAACCATTATCACTAATTTGAAATTTCAGTATATGACATCTTTGAAAGAGGCACGAGGTTGTTTTGCATTGAACTTTTCCCAACTTGTTGTGTTTTGATTCGCATTTGAATTTAGAATGCCTGTTGGAAGGTTAGAAAATATTAACTTATATTGAAATATCATACTGTAAACGTCAGAAATAATTGTCAACTCCACCAATACATCTTCATCTAGAGTTTTTTTTCGGAAAATTTTTCATCCAAAATAGAGGACAGTTATCAATTCGGTTGCATTTTTTTAGACTTTGTTACCTCAGTACTCTGGCAACTATGAACCAATTTCGATCATTTCTTTTCGTTTGATAGAATAAGCATCCAGATTGGTCCCATATTTTTTCAATTTTTTTCAATGGCATGGTCCATTTTGCAAAAAATCGTGAAAATCTTGTAACAAACTTCTTAATGTATCATATTATATGGCGGATGCGGATGGATTAATAGATTTTAATTACTCTTATTCGAAATCTAGGATATTAATTGAAACCAGATTGGAATTTCTTTCCAGATTTATGTTTTGAATTTGTCTGCACATAGTTAGAAAAGTTAGAATAGTATCGAAAATTATCTTATTAATAATATTTTGAAAATAATAGGGTAGGTAGTCTCCATACAAATTTTCATTGTCTGAAACCTAAAACGAAAGCATTACATGCTATTTTTATCAATAACTCTATACGAGTGCGAACGTAGTTTTTCACGGCCAGAGTCATAGCTGATTCTGGTTATTCCGGATTTGGACCCAGTCATTTTTTCAAATTAATTTATTTATATATTTGAAACTAGCCCCCTGAAATTTCAGGTAAAAGAAGTAATGGGATTATTGTGGATTGTTTTTCAACCGAGAGAAAGGTTTGAACTTTTGGAACATCTGACAACCCGGCATCCACATTTCAAAAAAAATCCCCTAAACAAAATAAATCATTTACATAACCTACTAATAAAAAATATAAATAATCCCATTAGGTGCCTCCTACCCTTCTTTTACCTGAAATTTCAGGGGCCAATTATTATTTCTTCGTACCTATTATTCATTTACAATTTGGGGGTCAGTGTGACATGTTGAATAAAAAGTGAAATTTCAAAGTGTGTTTATAGAAAAAAGTCGAAACGAATGGAGTCGCCGCAAGGTAAATAACATTTGTTTTGTTTTCTCATCCTTGAAAAAGCCCCTTATAAGTGTGGGCGAAACGTCGGAAAACTTTGTTTATATGCTGGTTTCAGATACATAAATTAATTCGAAAAAATGACGCAGTCCAAATCCGGAAAAAGCGGAATCAGCTAACTCTATACGAGGGTTTGTCAAAAGAAATCATTTTCCTTAATAGTGAAGGATTTTCACCAAGGGCGGATCCAGGCAAGTGCAAAATATCTCGAATGCTTTAGTAGTCAGAAGAAAAAAACTGAAAAAATGTGAAGATTTCAACACCCTTGCATATCGGGTAAGGAAGCGTTTTTTTCTGGATATAACTTTAAGTACTTTTTTGTGGAAAAACACCACAAGTCTACGACATTACTGCATATTTCTAAACGTTTCGGGGTTTAGCTCAGACCCCGTTTCAAAGGCAGAGAAACTATGAAAATTGGCACAATTATAAAATTTGAAATTAAAATGTTTGACAATATTATGTGACTTATGACAGCTAATAGAATTTAATTTGATAATATACAGGGTAGCACAAAAACTTCCAAAGGTCATATAATAGTAAACTTCCTTTCAAATTGGAAGTATTTGAAAGGGATGATCTCCAGAACTTGGCGCGCGACTTTGTTAAAGATAGTGCATTCGCCAAAAATGCGTTCAAAGAATTTTGTGGATTTAGTGATCCCATTATAATAATAAGGGAAAACTAGGAAAAACCTTATGAACTATCCCATATTGGGTTGTTCACAAGGACATGACCATTAGAAATTTCTTCCATAATCATCGGCAACCACGAACGACTAAATTCTACGGAGGTAGTGGCGATACAATCAGTTTCAATTAACAAAATTAAAGCAGACTCTTTTAGTTTTCATTTCGTGATGTGTTCTTCTTTGTTTAATATCACTGAACTTTGAAATTGTATTTTATAATCAAGCATGTTCACAAATTTTGGATTTTTCAAACTGTAGTTTTTTAATGTGATTTGTGTGTTTGTTTATTCGAACATTTAGAAGTTTCTCCAATATAGAATTTATTACATTCACAAGAGATTTTTTGTTTCTTGAGTTGTGTTTTTTTGTTTTTGTTTTTGATATAATTGATTTTAGTGTATTTCTTGCTTTAAATGATGTTATAATATTATATCTGCTTCCCACTTTTTTTAGTCTTTCTGAGAGGCTCTGTATGTTATAGTTTTTGTATTAATGTGATTATCTTGAGAGTCAGTGTTGCTTGGTGAAGTTTGGTGTTGGTTGTTAGCCATCGTTTGGAATTCGATTTTGTTTTACTCTTTATTAATAAATTTTTCTGGATAATAATTGGCAGTACATTTTTTATAAATGCTTTTTCTTCAATGAATTTATTGATGTTAAAACAGTTGGTTTTTGCTCTGTCATATCGAGATTTGGTGACACCTCTTTTTACTAAATTTGAATGATTAGAGTTAAAGTTGAAATATCTATTAGTGTGAGTCGGTTTTCTGTAAACTTCTGGGTCAAATCCCCATTGAATTTTTGTTATTAAATGTCTGACAACAATAATTTGTTTTTTCTTCATGTAAACTGAATGGTTTGTTCTTTGTTGTTTATCTCGTTAAGTAATGCATTTAAGTCTTCAACCCAAAGGATATATGTTAATAGGAACTTTTTCTCATAAAATGACTCGAGATGCATATCTTGAAATCTTTCATACCTATTTATTAACACCCTGGTTATTAATATATAGGAGAGTTTATGGTTTATCATATTTGATACAAATTTATATATTCTTTATTGTATATATTATACTTTTTATACTTCCTTTTTGACTTGTTTTAATATTCTTCAAATAAATTAATTAAACTAAACTAAACAGAAATTTCAAAAATGTAAAAAATGTTAAAAGTGATAAAAAAAGTCGGTAAAATGTCTTGATCCTGGGGAATTTCGGGAGAATTGGGCACAGTGAAAATCAGCTAAATTATACATTTATGAAACATGGTTGATAATAGATTTTAATAATATAATGTCATATTAATTAGAAATGGATGTTGAGATTAATTGAGATGAATTGGTATCCGTTTGGTCGTTTAATAGATTCGGAGAATTTCTGTTTTTTGTTCATTCGAGGGATTCGAGGAGATATAATTTTTTACTTTTGTTTTGTAAATGTATTTTGAATTATATGGTTTTCTTATAATAAGTGGTCCGCAAATGTAGATTTATTTTGTTGTTGATTTTCAAAAGCGTTAGTGTGTTCACGCCATTGTGAACTGATTTTTTCTGCAGTGTGACCAATATAGAACTTGGGGCAACTCCCACAGTTCAACCTGTAGATACCCGAGTTAGAGTTTTTGTCAGTCATGTCCTTTTTATTTTTTATATGTCTAGATAAATTGTTGTTTGTTGTGACTGCTGTATGTATGTTCCTGGTCTGTAAAAATTGAGAAATTTTTGTGAGGGGGTTCCGTTGAATGTGAGTAAATGGTATAATTTAGGTATGTGGTTGGGGTCAGTATAAAAAATAACAAGGACAAGGCTGACAAAAATTCTACCTCGGGTGTCCAGAAGTTAAACTGTCTGAGTCTCGCCAATTTATTTATTAGTCACACTGGAAGATCTTTCAATTCAAGATGGGTGAACACACTAAAGCAAACAACAAAATGAATCTACATTTGCGGACCACTTATTAAAAGAAAATCATATACCTCAAAATACATTCGAAATTTTAGATTTACACAACAAAAGTAAAAACTTATATCTCCTTGAATCCCTCGAAATCAACAAAAACATAGATTTTCCGAATCTGTTAAACGACCAAACCGATACCAATCCATCTCCCTTACTTAATCTCAACATGCATTTCTAATTAGTATTATATGATATTATTAATATCTATAAGCAACAATGTTTCATAAATGTATAATTTAGCTGACCTACACCCTGCCCAGTTTCTCCGAAATTCCCCAGAATTAAGATCTTTTAATTATTTTATTACCTTACTTGTAGTTTCTCTGTAAGAAATATAAATTTAGCATTCATTTTATTTCCAATTTCTGATGAAGCCAGACTTGGCGAAACATATCTCAAAGGACCAGGCACCTTTCTTATGGAAAAATGGACTTCCGCCAAATTGTTTGAAATTTTGGTATGATGTAGAACTTGACGTTCTAATAAAACGAGTCCATGGGCTCAATCAGATTTCCAATGATAGAGGTGCTTTATTTTCGGTTATAGGAGAAATTGTGATTTGTACATTATTGGACATAAATATTTCACAAAACAGTTGCCATAAGTTTTGGTGGATGACAGGGTAATTAAAAATACGTAACATGTGATTTTGGAAAAAAATATTTTTTTTATTACAACGTTGAAAACATAAGAAGATGTTATTGCACAATTAATATCTCGTTAAAGTAGTAATTTATTCTTCATATAATATACAGGGTGAGCCATAAATACAGCTACACAAGGCATATATTATTTTTTCCTATTAATGAGTCACCCTGTACGAACCATTCGTGCTGCAATTTTAATAACATATTAAACAGATATATTATCCGTCACTTTATACTCAATGGGATGTTCAACTGATTGCAAAAACTATACATATTGAAAAAACGTATTTGTTTATACTACTCCGTAGTTTTAAATTCTCTTCGTCAACTTTGTATGTTATTACATTTTTACGTTAACAAATGTTCAATGTTTTACTGAGCAGAATATTATTAAAATTGTATTACCAGTTTTCGAGATATAGAATGTTAAACTTCGGAAATGTCAGCTTTATCGTATCAGATTATTTATTTATTTATTTCCGTTTATTGCAGAAAATGTGGTTTGCACATTGTTTGACATAAATATATCACAAAAAATACTATTACTTATTTTTTTATTGCAGGGTTTTTCCCATATACGTAACATATTTTTTTAGAAAACTCATTTTTTATTATAACGTTGAAAACATAAGAAGATCTAATTGCTCAGTTAATATAATGTTAAAGAAATTAATTTTTGGACGTTTCCATACATTATACAGTGTGAGTTGTAAATATTGTTAAAGTGGGCATCTATTATTTTTTGCACTAATACGTAACCCTGTATAAACAATGCGTCCTGGAATTTTTATATTAAATTATACAAATCTACTACTCATCACACTAAATTCTACAGGTTTGCTAAAATTGTACAAATAAAGTATTGTAGTTTATACAGGTTTACTCATTTATGTTAAAAATGGTATATGCCCACTATAGCTATATTTACGACTTACACTGCATAATATACATGTTATGAGTGGGTTCTCATTAACAAAGTTTTAAAAAAGATTTTATTTTATCAACACAAAATTTCACACTTTGAAATTGCTTTATAACTTAACTTTGGATTTTAGCGATTTTAAATACGCGTTTAACAAATGTGTTAAAGAGCTTATGAACTGAACTGTATGAGTAACGAACCGTGATAGAGCTACGAGAAAGCATATTTGAATGAATTTATAAGTTTAAGAATGCTTAGGCATCATTTCCGTTCTGCACACCTGCAAGGCAAAAATAGCAAGCCTGAAAAATAGCGGAGTAAACAAGTAACAATGAGCTATTGTTTGATACTACGTAGTTACTTTGTTGAAGGTTAACCCAATGTTAAGTTTTACATATAACATACATATAAACACGTCTTATTAATTGTGCCATTACATCTTATGTATACATCTTTGTAATAAAAAAATAGTTTTCTGAAAAAACGTCACATTTATTGGAAACCCACTATAATCAGTGATAGTTAATGGTAATTGTTTTATTCAATATTTCTGTCAAATAATGCGAGAATTATCTTTCCTGCAATATATGGAAATAATACACGACTGTTATGAGAAATCTGATAAGAAAATGAAGACATTTGCGATGTTTAACATCCTATATCCCGAAAACTAGTAATACAATTTTAACAATATTCTGCTCTCAGAACATTAGTTAACGTAACTGTTATAACATACAAAGTTGACGGAGAGAATTTAAAACTAGTATAAAAAACTACCTTTTTTTCAATATGTATAGTTTTTGCAATGAGTTTAACATACTGTTGAGTATCAATAGGCGGATCATATATCTGTTTATTGTCTTATTAAAATTGCAGTACGAATGGTTCGTACAGGGTGACTCATTAATAGGAAAAGAACATTAAATGTATTTTCTAGCTATGTTTATGGCTCACATTGTATATTATACAAAGCATATCCAAGAAATTATTACTTTAATGAGATATTAATTGTGCAAAAACATTTTCTTATGTTCTCAACGTTGTAATAGAAACAATGATTTTTTCCAAAAACACATGATACATATTTTTGAAATAGCCCAGCAAAATTTATGGCAATTGTTTTGTGAAATATTTGTGTCCAATAATGTACAAATCACAATTTCTCAACTAAACGGAAATAAAACGCATCTATCATGCGACATCTGATATTAAAAATGCGGCATTTTCGATTTTTAACATCCTGTATCTCGACAACTAGTCATAGAATCTGTTTGAGGACTCTTTTTGTCAGAACATCAACTTCTACCACATACCGAAATTTCAAACAAATTGACGGAAGTCCATTTTCCCATAAGAAAAAGCTTTAAAAATGTTATAAAGTAAATACCTAACCTCTGAATGTGAAAAGTGTTGGAGATTAAAAAAAATACAAATAATAATTTTATTAAGACAAATAGGACCCGTGTAAAGAAGGATGTGCTATTTTGCAATTGCAACTAAATTGTTAAAAATTCATGCTTGAAAAGTGGACGCGTACTCATTGCACTAATGTACTCGTTGTTGTGATAAAGCTGCCACAATTCCAAACAATAATTCCCGGTGCCAACTAGAAACCGAGCTAATAATGGCAAGCAGGCAACAATTAATCCTCACAGCGAAATTCATGTTATGAATTCGTAATATTCGTGTTCTTAGTAATCCTTATCGCGAAATGACTGGGTCCTAAATAACATATTAAATTCCCAATAACAATTAGACACATAATTCAAATAACGCAAACTAGCGAAGTTCGACGTTGTTTACTAATAGGAAATTAAAAGTTTCAGCTTCAACTGGCTGGCTCGGTTGGTATGGTTTGCTCGTGTGTTTGTATCGTGATAGGAAACAATGAACGATTCAGCGCATCTAATTTAAAAGGGTAATTGTAGTTTACGAGTCGCAGAAATGACCCAATTAAATGTCACTTAATTACATTGTTGTAGTCCCAATATTGCTGAATCTCGAGAACAATATTTAATTTAATTTGCGAACTGCGAATTCTATTTGACAGCACGTGGAATGGGGCTGTTGATTTTCTGAAATGCATTGATGCAAAAATATATCGTTGATAACTACAGTTGCTAGGGTTCAAAAATATTTCAGCAGACCTATAACGTATTTTTATGTTTTTTTTTTGGCAATAACACCACAATCGAAATAAAACGACGTATATTGATGGAAAACCAAACGTTTCAAAGTCTATTTTGACTTCGTTGTCAATGGCTTTATATTTATTGATTTAAATTGCAAAATGAAAATTTGATTTATGTTGTTTCTCCAATATAAAATTTATTGCATTCGCAAGGAATCTTGTATATTGTTTCTCCAATATAAAATTTATTGCATTCGCAAGGAATCTTGTATATTTTGCAATTTAAATCATTAAATATAAAGCCATTGACAACGAAGTCAGAATAGATTTTGAAACGTTTAGAAGACAATAAGAACTATAACGTATTTTGTTTAATATACTCACTGACAAAGTACTCACAAAAGCCATAAGAAAATATTTAAATTGAATATGGTTTTGGTTAAACATACATACTATAGTAAGGAGTAGATGATTAAACTTTGGTAAAGTTTGGTGAATGTTTCTTTCTGAGAACTTAATAACCGACTTCCAAAAAGGAGGAGGTTATCAATTCGTCTACAACTTTTTTTTATGTATGACAAGCAATTATTCCTAAACGGCTTGGGCAATTTTGATGATTTAAACTACATTATATTAAGGAACATTACGGAAAGGTCACATATAATTATTTGTAACATGAGAAAATCAGAAAAAAAAATAAGGAACTAGAGTTTAGCGATTTTCAATTAATCTTTACTGTTTTCTCTAAAACTGCTCACGCAATTTGAATATTATAAATTGTATCTAACAAAGATATGTTCCAGCTTCATTCTGTACATTTTTCTATAACGTAAAACATACCATTTTGCTGAAAATCGGAAAAATATATGCACAAAAACTGTAAACATCTTAGTAAATGTCAAATTTTTATCATAAATATCTACTTTAAATGTAATGATATGCCATAAAAGTATGTCGTACAGGGTGTTTGTAATGATTCTCATTTTGATTGTTTTGAAGTCAATTTATTTTAGAAACGAAGTTAAGTTACAGTCTCGTGAAATTGCAGAAAATATTCCATTAGCTTATTAAAACCAAAATTTGTTATTCCGGCGATCTCTTCGGTGTAGAATATTGTTAAAGGTGTGTGCTTGTTATATTGGGTGGCACATAAGTAGTTGCATATACAAGGATGGTTTAAATAAGAGTGAAGCAACACTATAGTTAAACAGAGTGGATATTTGCGTTATAGGGCGGAGAATAATTACAGTTATACAAAAGGATTTAAAAATTGTCAAAAGCAGTTGAATATACAGTATGGTTGAGATATAAGGTGGAGTAGAATTACAGTTACACAAGGCGGTTTAAAAAAGTTATATAGATTGGAACACAAGTAGTTCCTTATACAAAGTGTTTTGAAGTAAGGGTGGAGTTATTTGAATTTGAATTAACGGACGAAGTATAATATAATTATAGACATGGGATCAAAAAATTGTAGAAGCAGTTGCATTTACCGGGTTGTGCAATAAATGATAGAATAAAATTATAGTCATATAAAATATGGTTCATAAATGTGAATTTTGTTATATAGGGTAGACCATGAGCAGTTGCATGAATATATGCATATGGGTCGAAGTAAAATCATAGGTATGCAGGAATAATTTAAACAATAGAAAAATAGAAACAGTGGAGAGCATTTATACTTATACAGGGTGGTATTATTGGTATCAGGACCCTTGCAATATTTTGTGAAGTTGAATTTTACTTATGCAGGATGATTCAGAAAATGATAGTTATATAGGGGTGAACAATGCACAGAAGCATATACAGTGTGGATGCAATATAGAGTGAATTTGTTATAAAGGTTGTCCAAATAATTAAAGAAATAAAAAAAGTTCAAAAAATATTTGGAAAATAGAGAAGGTGATCCCAAATCAGAGATGGAAAGAGAGAGAGAGAGAAAAATTCTCTAAAATTTTCAAACGGTTTTTGTTTTAAGTCAGCTGAAGTCGGTTCTTTTTTAAATATAAATTAATTATTAATTAATGTTGTACGCGTTTTTTGCATTATTATTAATTTATCAAAAAACAGTTTAATGGGATGCAAAATCGATGTTTAGTAATGTTAAAATGCCTAGAATATGTTTTCCCCGAATGTATGGAGAAATCGGTAACTGCACGAACAGAAATCCATTTACTATTATGAGATGTTGTGAAGCGTGGTTTGATAATACCCAAAAACGGAGAAGAATAGGCACCGGACGTCGAGGGGGCACAAATAAAGTTCAAGTCTAAGATGTGTGGCCTTTAGAGATCGTTTTTCGACAATCGAAATTTGGCTGATAAATGGTTAGGAGAACAAGATTATCTTGTACTTATCCGAACGGTTTACCACCGTATAAGGTCTTTTGGACTGCAGCATTAACGTCTGCATCTGGTGGTACTTCTGACCAATGAGCATCGATGGCAACGACTACAGTGGTGTAGACACTAATATTGGAATGTAGAATGGCATTGGGTCATCTTCTCTAATGAAGCTCTCTGCTTGGGTGGAAAGACCGAAGAATAATTAAACCATGTCGAGAAGAAGAACATCAACCTCAATTTGATGTTGAGCGTCATGTACAGCAAACAGCTGGCGTTATGGTATAGGGTGCTATTGCACATTGGATGTGAGTCAGCTTTAGTCTTTGTTCGAGGTAACATGACAGCGAGTTATCTTCAGGAAGTAGTGCAGCCGTATTTAGTCCCTTACCTTAATCGGCTCATGGATCCCATATTTCCACAAGAAACTGTTTGGCCTCATGTTGCTCGAGTTAGTTTAAACTTTTTTTGAAAAGACGCATATGAATCTGTTGCCATGGCCGCCCAGATGCCCCGATCTTTCCCCCATAGAACTTCTTTGATATAAAATGTGTAGAAGGCTGAGAAATTTACCCCATCCTCCACGGACTTTGGAGGCTCTAAGACATGGTAGCTTAAAACTTATAAAAATTTTTCCAGCGGATAGAATTCAAATGGTAAAAATTGGTAATACTATAGGCCCTGGTGCTATATTGAAAACTAGGATGTCATCAGGCACAGTTCTGGGAATTTTGTTTTTAATTTATACTAATAGTATTTGTAGATTTAACAACTTTCAGGAGAACTTATCTGTTATGCAGATGATACTTTTATAGGTATCGGAAAGAAAGATTTAAGTACATTGTATTTGTGGCTCAAAAATAATTTACTAACACTAAATATTGCGAAAACCAAACGTATGTATTACCTTTAGTGTCACGTTAATAGATAAACCATCCACAGAGGTGAGCTTCAATTCTTAAAAAGGCAGCAAAAACTAAACATGAATTAATGAAAGTAGAAATAAACCCAAGTATTAGATATGATCCACAAAAATCCCTAAATTGATATTGGTTTGGAAACGTTCTCAAAAAATGGACTGGTGTTGAAAAATGAAGACTGAAGTCTATTTCAAAGAACTAGAGAAAAACCGGTAAACAAATGAAAAATGAAAATTTATGAAAAAAATATACGTAAATGAAACAAATTATTGTAATTTAGTTTTGCTAATAAACACTTAAAACGCAGTAATTCAATAGAAAATCATTAGGTACATACAGCTTTGTTACTTTAAGTTTGTAACGAGTAGTTCAAGCGATAAATTAGTATAGATCGAAACAACATCAAACATAATTATTGAGTAATTGATAATACGTTATTAATTCACTGAAATAGAATGAATTTTTGATATATAATTTATTAGGGTTATTAGGAGTAATCGATATATTCCATATGTTGGGGTAGGTATGACACAGAAGCTATAAGACATTTATCAATAACATGATCAGAACATTTGACTTGGTCACAATGATAATTATCAGAAACAAAGCACAACACGATAACTATTGCTGGAGTTAGCTACCAAAGAGCTTGTAGTTACCTGAGGGTATTGTACTATACCTCGAATTTGCGTGAACGTCTTAAATTCTGTCATGTTCTATGAGTATAGTACATGACCTCCAGATAAATATATCCTGAATGATAGTTACTACTAAATACTTGTACACACAATAGCTAATAGAAATAATCACAGATTTACTGTTGTTAGGCAGCTGTACTCAAAAAAGTAAATGCACACAACACCAGGTGCTTATTATCTAGTAACTATTCCATATGTTTTCAAAGTTGATGTTTGCAGATCAACTAAGTCATCAGACTTGCAATAGATCTCAGTTCAAATATTTGCCAGATAGGAAGGTCATTAATTAGTACATTATAAGCTTATGTTAGTATCTATATATAAATAGGCAAAGACAAAACTGTTTGGTACCATTTGCTCCTGTGTCCCTAAACAGAGTTTCTTTATTTTTGTTTTGTTTAATAGTTATTAAAGATGTGGGCGTAACGAGGGAAGGGGCAAGGGAGGGGAGCACTGCTCTCCTTTGGACATGCAAAATCTGCAGTGAGCCTTCCAAACTTCCCATAAATTACCTTTTTATCAGATTTACCCTTGATTGACGACCTTCAGTGCAAAAGATATAAAATAAAATATGTCGTTTAAAATAAGTGATTTAAAGATAAATTATTAATAAAATCCAAGTGAGATGGCGCCCCTATGCACAAGTGGCTTAAGCCTTAATCTGATCTTCTAAATTTGAGAGCAATCGACAATAAAAACCCAATTGTGTAAAATCGTGTAGCGAAGTATAAATTACTAAAAAAAATGGAGTTTTACTTACAAAGATGTATGCTTTAAAACCTTTTCTATTCATTTATGAAGTTTATTTTTTACAAAAACGATGATGACAGCAACTACTGAAGTGACCAAATTGAATGTGTTTATAAGAAGTTTGCGCATTCAAAGAAAAATCCAAATGAAAAGTTTTTGTAAGTACACCATGTAGAGATACTAAAACTAATTGATGCATTTGATTTCCGAACCTCACGAGTTGACTTTGTACATTCTTTCAGTCACGAATTTCTCAAAAATCTAATAACAATTTACTAATTTTTTTGAAATCCATATGGAACCATCATCACAAGGTACTAAAACACTCCTAAGATATTACATGCACATATATTTTTAATTATTATATATATATATATATATATATATATATATATATATATATATAAATGTAAGTTCGGGAAGCAACCTTTTAAGAGCGATTTTGTAAGGAAGTAAAATACACTTTTTCTTTGCGAAAGCTTTCGAAATACTTTAATTTCTTCGTCAGTCTTTTGACTACAAACAAAATTTATAATTATAATATGTGAGATAAATCTTTAAATAATTTGAAATAGAGCACAAACATAAGAATTATGAAATTAATAAATTAGATATAACAAAATGTTTTTGAGTGAAATTGATAGCAAAACGGAAAATGTAATTATTATAATCAAAAATAACATTACTATGGTGAGTAGAATAATGTATTGTTACTATGTAACTTAATTGTTGAATACTGAAAATGAATTTTTCTTGTCGATGTCTAAAAGATAAATAAATGTTATTCAAGTTTTGGATATCTGTTTTTTTATTAATATTATTCGGATAATAGTTAATAAATACCATCTCCAAAAAATGTCTTGTGTAATAATTGGGTTCACATGCCAGAACTAAGGCGTTGTTAAAATTTACAGTGTGTGAATTTTTAACCTACAATGAGTGGCAATAGGACAACTTTCTTTTCCTAATCTGATATCGCTTTTATGTGAGATCATTCTACTTTTTAGAGTTCTTGAGGTCTGTCTAATATACGTTGCATCACAATTAATACAATCTATTTTATATACAATATTAGATTTCAATTCTTTTGGTATCTTATCTTCTTTTGCTAATAAGATGATGTACTGTTTTGATTGACTTATAAGTTGTTAAAATACTAGATTAGTTTTTTAAAATTTTACTGGTTTTAGTTGATAGATCTTTAATATGTGGAATTGAAATATGATGAAGATTGACGTTGTTATTGGAATTGTTGCTTAGAATTGAGATTGAGATGTCTCTTTCTCCATAATTAGTATTGTTATATAAAATTTTGTTAATAAATTGGGGAGGGTAGGAATTATTTAAAAAGATGTTATATAATAATTTTAAGTTTTTATTAATAAAAGTTGGGTGGGTAACTTTTTTGTGGTCATAAAAGTTCGTGTCATCGAAAATTGCTACAAAGTTTAGAAAAAAACGCCCAACATGTAGCTGTTAGCACCCACCATCAGCAACATGTGATGTCACACAACGTAGGACAAAGCACTGGCCTCTATATCACTTCCTCGTTGAGTCGTTTAGTTTCTTCGTAGATATTTCTTCATAAAAATTTGCAATTTTCTGAAAAACTTTTAGTTGTTTTGAAGTTGCCTCGTTCAATCAACATTTAAATAACTGGTGAGTTGATAAAAATCAAGTTTAATTTTCCGAATTTTGTCGTCATCGAAAAGTTTAGAAAAAAGCGCCCAGCAACGCCGTAATCGAAATGAATTCTTTCCACATCTAGCTGTTAACATCCTCCATCAGCAACATGTGCGACTTTCGTAACATGTGAATTTCCTGTTTCCTCGCATTTCCCCAGAGTTCACATTCGACAACCAGTTACATTCTATTTCTCAGTCGAAGGCAACTGCGATGCATTGCAACTGATACATATTCCAATCCATCCGTGGCGTAATACATTTGTGATGCGCGCCGTTGCAATATATAAGTGATATTAAAGTGAACCTTTGAAATATTCATAACTTTCCATCTATATATACACACATTCGAACGTATGTGTTGTTGCCATTACGGAAGAGCAAAAAGACGGAATTCTGTTGTGGATAATGGGGAACATATGTGTGTTTTCGGAATTCCGATTTAATAACGGTGGATTTCGAAGCTGCAACATTGTAGATATAAAACGTACGATTTTGTGCCAACAGAAAGACCCCTTTAATACCCAGAAAGAACTTGAGGAATACAATGTGATACGCTTTTCGCTAATTGGAACATGAAGCACACAAATGGTTTCCTTAATACACGTATGTTTATATATACTTCTGCTATAAATTAAATGGAACGGTTTTCCGAGCTTTTATGGATTTTGTGTGCTATTTTAACGTACACCCATGCACTGATTAAATACGTTCATGGTAAAAAATGGTGTTTTCAAATACGCTCGGAATATCGTATAAATAATGAAAGAGATTACTCATTTTATGGCAGGGTTTCCTTCCTTTGTTTCTTTTGTGCAAGAAATATTGCTTACAAAAGTCATCATATGAGGCGTGTATTTTTTAAGTAAGTAGCGTTATGCTATATAAAATTTGAAAAAGAACCGACTTCAGCTGACTTAAAATAAAAACCGTTTAGAAACCGTATGCAATCAATCACTATTTTCAGACAGGTACAGTTCAATTGAAAATTTTATCGTATTGTTATATGTCTCTCTTGTTCTCCCTCTCTCTTTCTCCCTCTCTAATTTGTACTCTTTGTCTATATTTTCCAAATATATTTTAACTTTTTCTATGAGTCTAACTCTAATTCACTCTTATGTTCCACAAAGCATAAGAAAAAAGTTTCCTGCTGTTTTTCAACAAAACGGATAATTACACCATGCAGTGGACAAAGAAAAAAACATAGCATAAGACAGTAAATACAAATGAAATAAACGCCAGATCTAATTGGAAAACCTAAGACTTTCCTACCGAATACCAAGGGAACAAAGCATATAAACCACACCAAACCATAAGAATAACATTTAGAAATCTTATACCCAAACTCAAAGAAGATAATCAGGGCATACAACGTATGTCTGTCAAACAAACAGGAGAATTTCTGCTAGATTAGAAGATCATAAAGCAGCTCTTAGAAGCAAAGATTATCTGAGCACTGAATCAGTTTTGACTGCTGTAAACAAATAGCCAACTGAAGAAATTATAATACAAAGATGATACTAGAGGCAATAGAAATAGAAAAATCGGGCAACTAATTCAGAGAGATCACGCCCTGCTTTTCTAACTTGGATATCATTTATCAGTAAATATGAGACGAAACCAGCAATACACATAGCGGACCTGACAACTCGCCGTGTGACGTAAACGATAGCACAGGGAGTGGAGCCAAGACCAACCAATCAGTGGCGCTACAACCTCTAACAAAAGCCTTCAAATACATGGACACAACAGTTATCAGTGTACTACCTGACAACGCATTGATAATGCCAAGTGACAAACATGAATATTTCGTATGTATACTTTCCAGGATTTAATCTAACTTTTTATCTGAATGTGAAGAATGTTGATGTAAGTTCCTTGGTAACATGCCACTGTCGATTTTTTTTCATTGAAACAAATGTGACTGAGTTAGCCAGAATGTTGAAAATATTATTTCATTTCTAATGATTAATTCATGTCGTTCCTAAAACTTTAATTAAATGGACATTGAGATAGGAAGCGCTTAATAATAAAATAACACAATGCATACATAATGTAATGGTTTCTGTTCTGTTGAATGTTTAAAGTTAATTGATATTCCATTTCGTAAATAGTTTGAATTTTAAGGATTAATAATGCTTTATCGACAAACCACTATTAGCTAATCCATCAGATTTCATATGCTTTTAGCTCTCCCATTATCAGTGCTTAGAGTTTTGGTTTTTTATGTAAAATATGGCTAAATCATGCAGCACATCTGCATTGGCTGCGTATGTTTTGGCAATACGTACTGAATTTAGTAATCAATAAATATTTTCATGTTACCCTAACGTAATCTTGCTAGGTATGTTTGCAAATTCTTTTAGGAAAAATTTCAGAGCAACTAATCTCGATGATCAACAACACTCCCTGCACTCTTTCAACTATAAGATCCTGGTAAGTGTTCGGTTCTTTCGATCCTGCTATGTTCGAAACGAGCGGCCAGTAACACGCATTGTTTTTTGACATCTACTTCAGAAATATACTAGATTGGTAGGTAATTAATTTGTGCTAGAAAAAAAGCCTGTTCTGAAACAATGGTTGTTTAGATTTTTATACATCGACTTGTTTCACAGCTTACTAAAATACTGCAATGAGAACGAAATCAGGTAAGTGGAATTCGTACTATTAAATAATATTGTGATGAACTCAACGATACCTGGTCATCAAAAAGCAATGTGAGAATTAAAAAAAAAAACATTTTATTGCTTACACTATTCAAATCACTGTCAAAGAGAGAAAAACACCAAATATAAAAACTGCACTTGCGACGAATGTCTGAGACTTAAAGAGCCTGGTGTTACAACAAATGTTTCAAAATTCAAACGAACAAAATACCCAGAAATGCAGGCAGTCCAGAAAAAAGTTTTCTTACACTAAAGAGAATTTTCTTGAAGATCTAGAGTAAAATAGAATAACTGAAGATGCCTTCATAGAAAAAGAAGAAACAAATAATATAATTAAATGGCTTTAAGCCCAAAGTTGTAAGGAATGATGAAAGTAACCTTATTACAAGTGAAATTGAAATTTTGGAGACATATTTTTCTTTTCTATCCTCTGTTGGAATATTTCCGGTCATTTCACTTGAATGTAAACCCCTTAATAGAGCTTTTTCAAAAAGAAACGGACTCAAATGAATCAAAAGTAAACCGTTACAAACACCTTGTAAGATACACTTTTCTGACATACCTTAGATTAAATAAGCTAAATATTCATTAAATTGATTTTTACCTTTTTTTGTACATAAATATACGGAATCTATTTACTGTTTGTCTTCTAAACGTTGTTTGTGGCATATTCTTGATTACTTTTATGTTTTTTTGGGGAATAACACCACAATAGAAACGACAATTTGAAAAATCAAAAATTTGTGAACATGCTTGGGACCTAGGCCATAAAATACAATTTGACAATTCAACTATACTTCACAAAGAACAACATAACACAAAACGAAAAATAAAAGAGTCTGCCTTAATTCTTTTGAATGAAGACGATTGTATCGCTTCTACTTCTGTAGAATTTAATCGTATCTGGTTACCGACAATTAAGGAAGAAATTATTAATGGTAACCTCCATTTGAACAACCCAATATCGGGATAGTTCATAAGGTTTTTCCTAGGTTTTCCCTTATGACGTTAATGGGATCACTGAAACAATAGAATTCTTTGATCGCATTTTTGGCGAATGCGCTATCTTATAACAAAGTCGTACCTAGGAACGCCACTTATAAAATCTAAAGACAACTCTTTCAAATTCTCCTAATTTGAAAGCTGGTTAACTATAATTCATGATCTTTAGAATTTTTTGTGCTACCTGTATATCTAAAAACAACAAATTTTCTAATGTCAATTTTAAATGTCATAAATCAAATTTTCATTTTGCAATCACATCAATAAATATAAAGCCATTGACAATGAAGTCAGAATAGACTTTGAAACGTTTGGTATTCCTGCAATATACGTAGTTTTATTTCTATTGTGGTGTTATTCCCCAAAAAAAACATAAAAGTAATCTATTTACTGTTTATTCTGATTTTCTGACAAACCCTAACTTTGACGTTATAGAAAATTATATGATACCTTTCTGTTATATTTCTTAATACAAATCATGAAAATTGCTCAAGCCGTTTTTGAATAATCACTGAAGTCGGTTATCAAGTAGCTAAAAGTTTGATAATAAAATTATTACAAAGTTACTTTTTAACCGACTTCCAAAAAGGAGGAATTAAGTGAATTTCAATAAATCTTCACTGTTTTTTTCTAAAACCACTCAAGAAATTTGAATATAGTAAATAGTATTCTACAAAGATATGTTCCAGCTTGAGTCTATATATTTTTCTAAAGCGTAGAACATACCATTTTTCTAAAAATCGGAAAATATATGCAAAAAACCTGTAAACTCATGGTAAATGTCAATTTTTCATCATAAATATCTAGTTTAAATGTCAGCATATGCCATGAAAGTATATCGTAGAGGGTGTTTGTAACGATTTCCATTTTGATTCAGTTGAAGTAAGTTTCTTTTAGAGGCGAAGGTAAGTTAGGGAGCTTATAGTCGCGTGAAATAGCATAAAATATTCATAAAATAAAATAAAATATAAACGACCAAAATAACAGTGAATGAAAAAGAGCCACATACTATTGAAAACTTCATGAACAAAAATGAACAAAGTACTGCCATAAACGAAATTTATAAAAAAGTTTTCCCTTAAAGTAAAAATAAAAAACATTTTGGAAATGAAAATGACCAGAACGCATCCATGAACTTGACATATCCTCCAAGATGAATTAAGTGAGAATAACAATTAAGACAAGCCACAAACAAAAAAAGTGTCAGCAATCAGTTTTGGAAAAAAATCAACCAAATGGTAGATTTAAAATTGTCGATACTTAGCTACTTTATTCGTAATATTTTTATTTTTGACTGAGTTTTTAAGGGCAAATAATAAGTTTTCCATTGGAAAAAATGTAGGAGTCATTAATCAATGACTTTGAAACTAACAGACTTGTTAAGACGACAATCAATTGGTCACATTCATATACTCGTATCTGTGACGTCTATCTGAGAGTAAAGCGTAATTAGTGCCAGCTACCAGCATTCGTTTCTTACCTTGTGTGATAATATGCCAGCTTAACAAAGAAAGTTCGTTCACCTTTAATTGTCTTTGCTAACTACTCAAGTACAACGTTGTAGACTACGAAGACTAATTCCGAAAAATGTCTCAGGATATTTGCATGTTTGTTGTCTAACTTGTATAAAGTGTAATTAAAGCGGCACAATGTGATTGATGATAATAAGTACATCGTTTATTTCCAGACAAACCAAGACATTTATGTTTCGTGTACGTCTTTAAACTTGTGCGACAGATTAATCAAAATGAAGCCATTGACATCGATTAATGAGAAGCTCTATATTAGATCAAACGAATTCCGAAAATATTTTTTCACAATGTCTTTAATGCAAAACTTAAAATTGTATGTCAACTCTGCCCAGAGTCTTTATGGACGTTCTATACTCCCTATTTTTGTTTGTTTTTTTTTTAAATTATACCCAATTGTTTTGGAGATAAGGGGGAGAAATACTAGATTTTTCGTATACATATCTTGTCTCTGCCTTATCTTAATCTTGTGTATAGCATGTTGCTGTTTCCTCCCGTGTTTCAGTTTTGATCTCTAATGTCTCTGTGTTGCCTACGTCTCATCTACGTCTCGTATTTGTTGGTATCTGTCTTGTTTCTACCCTGTCTCTATTCTGTCTCTATCTTGCTTCTGTCTTGTCTCTGTCTTTTCTCTCCCTTTTCTCTGTCTTGTCCCTGTCTTGTCTCTGTCTTGCCTCTTTCTTGTCTCTGTCTTGTTTCTGTCTTTTCTCTGTTATGTCTGTGTCTTGTTCATCTCTTGTCTCTGTTTCGCCTCCCTCTTGTCCCTGGCTTGTTTCTAATCTTGACTTTGTGTGGTCTCTGTCTTGGCTCTGTTTCGTCTTTGTCATTTTATTATTTTGTCTCTGTCAGGTCTCTGTCTCTTGTCTGTGTCTTGTCTGTGTCTTGTCTGTGTCTTGTCTGTGTCTTGTATCTGTCTTTTCTCTCTCTTGTCTCTGTCTTGTCTCTGTCTTGTCTCTGTCTTGTCTTTGTGTTGTCTCTGTCTTGTCTCTGTCTTGTCTCTATCTTGTATCTGTCTTGTGTCTGTGGCGCACGTGGTGGCACATTATGGAAACAGGTCTGGAACTATTTTCTCCGAATTTACTATATACAGGAAGTTGAAATTAGTCAGTTTAGTAAAATTCCAATAAGTAGTCACAAACGCATCTGATAATTGTAAAAAAATTCCTCGTGGAACCTTATCATTGTCAATGTGCTGTTGGAATATTTCTTAGTTTTCAATATTGATTCTTTGGAATCCCATTTTGCCACTTTCACATGCCATTTTCTTTGCCTAAGCTGTTTATCTTCGTTCCTGTTTGTATCTCGAGAATGATTTCTATTTAGACTCTTAGCACATTTGTTATTCTTCAAAAGTAAGAGTGATCCTAAGGCATTGGAGCAACTAGCATTTAATTTTTTTCAGGACTGTCTTCTCAAGTATTGGCCTTTCTACCTAAACTTAAGTGGTCAATCATTCCTTTTAAAATTTGGCTTTCATTTCCTGATCTCACAAATTCAAGACTTTTTTCTTCGCCTTTTCTGCTGTTGTAGTCTTCAGCCACAACCCTTACAGTTCATACAGTGTACCCTTACCATCCATTAAAACTCGGTTGCCACTTCTTTTTCTACTTTATAAGTATTGTAGCCTCTGACCGAAAATCTGGCCAGTGCGAAGCATTATAGCCAGCAACATTAGGTCCCCAATAGGGCTTAGCCAGCGATTTAGTAAATCGATCCTATCCAGCCCCTGAATTCCCTTGTCAAGATTGGCCAAAGTAGATTCAGAGAAGAGGTCTCTGTGTTCTTTTTTGACCGGGTTAAAAGACAGTATACCCGGCTAGAATAGATTTATAGGAATGAAGAAGTAAAAATATTTTACCTGTTTGAGATTTTTGATGATTGATATTGTGGTTTTCTTGTTTTCCATTTTTGATTTTTTGATATTGCCATTTTTGACATTTTGACTTTCTTGATATTTCTGACATTTTTGGCATTGGCATTTTTGACATTTTTGACAAATTGACCTTTATGACACTTTTCACATTTTGACGTTTTCGACGTTTTTGACATTTTTGACGTTTTTGACATTTTTGACAATTTTGACATTTTTGACGTTCTAGATGTTCTTGACATTTATGACATTTTTCATATTTTTTAAATTGTTGACATTTTTGTAATTTTTGATATTTTTGATGTTTTTGACATTTTTGATATTTTTTAAATTTTTTGACATTTTTGTAATTTTTGACACATTTGACATTTTTCACATTTTTTGACATTTTTGTCATTTTTGCAATTTTTGACGTTGTTGTCATTTTTAATATTTTTGTCATTTTTGATGTTTTCGGCATTTTTTGACGTTCTAGAAGTTCTTGACATTTTTAACATTTTTGTCATTTTTGATATTTATTAAATTTTTGACACATTTGACATTTTTGACATTTCAAAATTTTTTACGTTTTTGACATTTTTGGGGTTCTAGACGTTCTTGACATTTTTGACATCTATGAAATTTTTAAAATTTTTGACATTTTTGTAATTTTTGACATTTTTGTCATTTTTTATATTTTTGGCATTTTTGATGTTTTTGACATTTTTTGGCATTTTTGACATTTTGGACATGTTTGACATTATTGACATTTTGACATTTTTGACATTTCTGACATTTTAGACATTTTTTAATTTTGACATTTTTAAAATTTGTAATTTTAAATATTTTTGACGGTTTTCGACATTTTTGACATTTTTTATGTTTTGGATTTTTGACTTTTTTTAAATTTTTGATATTTTTGGCAGTTTTAACATTTTTGACAATTTTATAACATTTCGACAGTACCTATACCCGGCCAAAATACACTTATACGAATTTCTTATCGTTGAGTTACTCCAATACTCAACCAACGGTAAACAATTGCTCTGAAAGTTACGGGCCCAATGTGCTTATAAACATCCCAACCCCTCAGAATACAAATAATTGCAGTGTTATTTCCAGTTCATTACCCTCAATAATTATACATAAGATACTCTATCTCAAGGGCACTATTTCAGCGATTAGCATAATATTTCATTCAGTATATTGGGTACACCAGCTTCGAGCGATGCGAACAGAAAACGAGATGAACGCCGAATGATGCAAATTTTATTGGCCTTGGGGCAAAAAAGCCAGAACTTTGATAAGATCTCCCCGACTGATAACTCTCAGTCGCTATCAACCCTCACGCAGAAAGAACTAATTGGAAATTATTGTTATTGGAATGTTTGAGAGGGATGACGAGTATACTCGTCTGGAATGGGGTTTTATGAAAGGGTAATTTGTTCAAATGGCGGGTTCATGAATGGAGATAATTGTTTTATTATGAGTGGAGCTGGAGAATATAATACTTTGTCCTCTCAAACTACAGAAAAGTACTGAATAAAGTGGTAAAAATACTCGAGAAAAGCTTAGAGTCAGCCAAAATATTTGCTGCTGCCATATTTATATATAAATAGGCAAAGACAAAAGAGTTCGGTATCTATTTCTCCCATGTCTCTCAACCGTTTTTCTTCATTTTTCTTTGTTTTGTAGCTACTGACGTCCTTCAGTGCAGAATGCTAATATTAATTTATAGTATTGGTTCATTCATTAAATGAAATATAATAAAAATTCATTATTTGCGTCCATACTGTCAACGTCAACAACTGACAGGGGCGCCTATTTGGTTTATGGTGCCGCCCCCCACAGACGGTCAAAACTCAAAACATTGAGTAATTGTATATGAAAGGAGCGATCGTTAGATATATTCTTAGAGCATGTACTTCTGGAAGTGGCATGAAAGAGTTGTTATTATTTAGTGGTAAAATAGTCAATGTAGTATTGATTTTTCGGACGCGTTGCACTAACTTTCATATTAAATATTCTGTTTTTAATGTGAATTTAATTATTTGATTAATATATTATTATCACAACCTTCCCGAAGGTGTTGAATAAAAAAATGTTAGACAGCGGACAATAGAGAATGTATTAAATATTTAAGTTCTCCTATGGTGGTTGGTCCTCTCTTTTCTTTAATATTCCTGAACTTGATTGAAACCGCAAATGACGAAATCTTTTAGGTTGCAAAGAACAATCTTCCAATTATTATATCGAATATTTTGCCAGGAGCCGTTCCAGCCAAAAATTTGAGGGGTCATTCATTTGTCAAAAATATTTCGAATAACGATATCTATTTGATTACATTTTTATTATTTTATTTTTATTTCAATAGATTTGTCAATATGAGTGAACAATTTTGGTCATTACATCAACTTCTCCGATTTCTCCGCAACTCTGTTTCTTATAAAAATATGCTTTTAACAATTTCATTAAATAGGGTCAAATTTCGACCACTGGGCGACCACTAGTACATCTAAACAGCCATTAGCTGCCAAAATCTGTCCCTATTAAAATATGTGAAGCACCAACAAGATCAGTTGTAAAGAATATATACATGTACTCGCTTCGAGGTGTCATTCTTTTGTACGAAAGACAATATATATAATATATATTGTTTCTGGTTAGTGAACATTCATCAGTTGCGCTTCCCACAATTGAATGTCCTAACGAAAATCCTAGATGTCGGTCTTTACATCTCGCGTCTTCAAATTTAAGGAAATGTATCAAATACATAAAAAAGTGTTTTCGAGAGGTCACTCAATTGTGGGAAGCGCAACTGATGAAGGTTCCCTAACCAGAAACAATATATATTATATATATATATATATATTGTATAGCGTACAAAAGAATGACACCTTGAAGAGAGTATTCAATATCACTGATAGGTGAAGTTAACCTGAAAACTCCATCGTGACATTCTAACCTAGGAATTACGGGTAACAGTAATTACATGGAACCAGATTCTGAACCTCTTTGTGCTAGTTTCCCCAAAAATCCTAGTTGTCGGTCTTTATATCTCGCGTCTTCAAATTTATACATGTGTTGAGGATTGATTAATTGAACGCAGCATATGCAATTCTGGTTTATGACATATTCAACTCAATTTCCCTTTACTGAATTGAAGGTTTCTTAGCGGATTGCATACTTACATATACAAAAAGAAATGAGGATGGTAGTAAAATGCAAAAATTGATTTTTGTTGCGAACGACACGACGCTTTTCTGTGTAAGAAACCAAGTCATTTTTTATTTGATATTACCGTCTTCTTGCAAAATGTACCTTACCCACATTAAGTTTAGGTCTTGCACCACCACTGGTAAGAAACAGAGATCAGCTTATCTGTAAAGAGTCTTTTCGGTAATAAGAAATTTATAAATTACTAGCCGTTACCGGCGGTTTCACCCGCCTAGGGAATGTCCACCTAAACTGCAAGTACTTATGGGCTTACCCTATATAACAATTTTATTCGACATTTTTTTGAATAACTGTAACACTACTTCACCCTATATTGCAGCCATCCTGTATATGCTGCTGTTTATTTGTCTCTCAGTATAACTTTTTGAACACGTGACTAGAACTCTCTTCTCTACCTTATATTTCAGCTATGCAACTGCTTATGGTCTACGCTGTATAACAATTAATTTTGATATTTTTTGAACCGCCTTTTAAAGAACAGTTTCTCTTTACCTAATATTTTAATCACCCATCCTTTATAACCATAATTTTATTCTACAAATCATTTCAACTATGCTGTATATGCATCTCCTTAGGAGCCACCGAATATAACATTTTTTAAACACGGAACTAATTGAGTAATTCTTTTACCCAACAGGCTAGAAGTTTTTTCGCTATATCTACCGTTTCTGTCAATTTAGGGAGATAAAATGTCTACCAGATTTTAAGTCAAACAAACAAACAAACAGACAAGCTTACAATTTTATAATAGTATTGATAGTAAATAAACAAATATAACAGCCAATTAATATACAATACCAGCACAAAATTCGCTCGTCATCTAATAACCATTCCAGTTATCTATGCTTATGCACTTTTGGGAAATAACACCACAATATTCAATATTGGAAATTAGCGTATATTTCCAAACGTTCCTGGGTCTAATTAAAAAATTTAAAATTAAGATGTTTGCCAAACACTTGATTTGCTTCCAGGATATACTAGATTTACAAGATAGGTAGGTAATTAATTTCTGAATGAGAAACTCTGTTACTGTTCATATTTATTACTTTGTAAATACCTTACAATATCGTAAACGAGTAATTATTATATGATGATATGTCTGCATAGGTGCCGACCTATGGGCTAATGTTAAATTTTTCCAATAATTTATAGTTAAATTCTGAAGTCCATGACTTTTTTTAGCTTTCAATTCAGACTCTTAGGTAACCCTAATCTTCAAAGGCGCGAAGAGATCCCAGCATTTTATAAATAACACCAATAATTGTGGTGTTATTCGCAAAAAATCACAAAAGTACAAAACAGAGATGCCACAACTATCTATCAGAAACCATTTTTATTATAATATTGTGTAAATCCGCTTTAACTTCACCATTTATTAGCGAAATTTATATAGCTACAACCGCTTCTAAAAATAAATTATTTTGGGATTTAGTGTGACGAACTAAAAATATTTGACCTGTTTGAGATGTTTGATGATTGAAATTGTAGTTTTCCGTTTCCCAGTTTGGATTTTTTGCCATTCTCATTTTTGACATTTTGACGTTCTTGGCATTTTTTGACATTTATGTCTTTTTTGATATTTTTTACATATTTCACATTTGAAATTTTAGATATTTTTGTCGGTTTTAGACATTTTTATGTTTTTGGCATTTTTGACATTTTTGCAATTTTAAGTATTTTAGACATTTTTTAAATTCTTGAAATTTTGGCATTTTGATATTTTTGACATTTTTGCAATTTAAATATTTTTAACCTTTTTTAAAATCTTGATTTTGGCATTTTGACATTTTTGGCAGTTAACATTGTTGATATTCTTTAGTTTTTCACTTTTTTCACATTTACAGTGACGTTAAGATTTTTAATTTTTGTCGATTTAAATTTTTTGAGATTTTGCTCATTTTGTATTTCCGACAGAATAATTTTGACAATTTTGTCAATCCAGTTTTTTGTGAAGTTTGATGTAACTCGTATTTTTAACATTTCGTGGTTTATAATATTAAAAATTATTAAACCCGTCCGACTATTCAATAATAGAATTTTCGCAAAATTTTACATCAAGTCTCAATTAATTTAAAGAATTAATATCAAAATATTCATGTCTGTGTTATTTTCTGGGCTTTATTATTTTAAGTTCTTGGAAAATATTAAATTTATCAAAACATATTTTCCCACTGTCCCCCATGAGATAATTGAATTTTTGCAAAATGATTACACTAGGTTTTATTTATTTGGGAAGAAGAGTATTTACTAGTGATGTGCCGTATCATTAAAATTGTATTTCCGCGGATACGGATTTGAATACGGATATTTGGTCCCAAGATCCGCGGATACGAATACGGATCTAAACTTTTTAGAGTACGCGGCTGTAAATATTGCACATAAACTTTTGGAAAGAGACAATCTGTTATGGACAAAAGTTATTGACCTCTATAAGAGTTAACTCTCATAACTAAAGACATTAAAGAATGATAGTTATAGACTGAACAAGTAGTCACTTCGAGGACTCAGTCACAACACTTGCACATATTTATAATCACTGGTGATAAGAGTTCCAAGTGAGCAATTTTTTAGTGCAGCAGGAATTCTTTATGGGCTACATTTTAACAGCATTTTGGGGACACAAAGCTGCCAAGTTGCTCGTTTTGAAATACAATTTACCATTACTTCATTTTTTTTAAGTTTCTCTAATTGTCACTGTGTTTTAAATCTAATGTAAACACCTTATGTGTCACGAAGTATTAATTTACTTAATCAGAATTTGAAATATTACGAAGATTATTTTCTCATTGTAAAAGTGATCTATAATACCTAAATATTTCATTATTTTATTAAGCTTAACACGAAGATTTAACCCAATTTATTTCATAAAGATATTTTAAATAATATGACAGCCCAACAAAAAAAAAATAAAGTCTTGTGCATCGGACCGGATTTATGTAAGCTTATGTTTTTGGGGTCGCTGAATCCGAATCAGGAGTTTGACCTTATATCATCAGGTAGGGTTCAAGGTCATTCCAAGGTCAAATTGCCATAACATAATGAAAAAATCTGACAAAAAAATCATACACATGTTTTTTGGGTCACTAAATCCGAATCTGGAATCAGCTAAAGTGTTACTCCAAAGTCATACTGAGATATTTCTAATGTCAATGACATCTAGTTTTTTTTGTTCTAGTCTCCATAAGATATTAAAATACCCTCACGTTAAGCTCCTGATCCGATCACAGGTGAGTTCACCGTCCTGGGGGTGATAGCTCTCATACCTCCCCAGGTCTAAGTATGACAACTTTCTGACTCTAGCGAGGACAATGTCAACTCGTGGTCAGACATACCACGGCTTCATCCTCACATCTTAACGCCCAGATTAGGATTTAGCGAGCCAAAAAACATATGTATGATTTTTTTCAGATTTTTTGACTAGATTTTGGACATTTGACCTTGGCTTTACCTTGAATCTGACCTGATAAAGTCAAACCGACCCTGGATTCGAATTCAGTCGAATTCACCGACGCCAAAAACACTTGTGCAGAACACTCTCTCTCTCTCGTATAGGACGGATCTCCCTAAAACTCTCAAGGAGAAAACGTTACCCTATGTGGTCGCTAGTGCAACCCCAAAGTGCGTGTGCAGCTATTACTCATTTATTGTAAACCCCCTCGTGAGTGCGCATTGCCCAACATTATAAACCCTAGTTGTGCTTAAAAACCCAGGGTTAAGGCCGGCTACCCGCGCGGCATGCAGACAAATACATGGATGGCAGATTTCCCAAGGCTTTTAGTAGATCTAGCTCGTTGACAAGGTAAGAGTTTTCTTATGAAGGTCAATGGAGTTTTTTATCAAAATAGAACTTAAATCTATTTAATCCAATTTACTACAACACTTATACGAATTTTTTCAGATTATTTGATTAGATTATGGTAATTTGACCTTGGAATGACCTTGACCTTGACCTGTTGAGGTCAAACTGACTCCGGATTCCGATTCAGCGACCCCAAAAACATAAGCCTACATTGATCTGGTCCGATGCACAAGACTTAATTTTTTTTTATGGGGCTGTGTAATTTATAAAAACTGCCTATAATAAATGTTTAAATATATCATCATTTTAATGAGCTTATTACCAAGGTGTGTGATAGATCTCGTTATAAAGATAGTTGATTTAGTATCTTTGAGTTGTGTTCTATCAGTATGGTACTCACTTCACAACGATAAATGTTTGCAATATAAAGGTGCCAAATACGATTTTAAAAAATAAAAAATAACATGAATGGAATTTAACAGTTTTTCATTGTTAACTAATCACCTATATATAAAAATTTTATCTATGAATTGAAAATTAATAAGGTAAAAGATCCGTAAAAATCCTCCAAAAACTAACGGATACGGATACGGATTTTTCTTCTCGCTAGGATATTCGGATACGAATATTCGGCACATCACTAGTATTTACACCAATTTTCACGCCTATAGCACGTTTTGTTCCTACGATATTAATTTTAAGTAGAACAAAAAAATGTCGGCTTGCCGCCTCCCCATAGCATATTAGTAAAAGAATCTAAAATTCGGTTCACTACTTCCAGAGATTACCCCTTACAACAGACAAACAAATTTTACCTCTTGCCTGTTTAGAAAATTGGGTAAATTTATTTAGTGATAAAAATGTCCTAGTTTCCTTAACATCCCAGTTATTTAAGTGTCACTGTAGTTGGCTAAGTATTTTTTTAAAATAAATTTGGCGAAGGTGATCCTATTGAAACCAGCTGTAAGTTACCTTTACCCTCTGTGCTACTATTGATACAAAACAAATGTTTTTGACGGCTTTTATGCTAGAAGCAAAGCTGCTGAGATCCTTGTCAGCAACACAGACTCAGATTATCATCAAACTCAGGAAATCTCATCAAAATCTCAAACGCCCACAATAAGTTACAAAGAGAACTGAAAATCGAGCAATGTTGTCGTCGGATTTTGAAACTGAAACGCTCTGCTCCTGTTTCAGCGTGTATGCGTGCTATTAGCTGTGTGTTTTTTTCCGCGATGATTAGCAGCGCCGTTAGATCCCCTCCGAAGCAGATCTCTGATATGTTATTATATCTCGACATTACTGTTAGTACGCTATAGACTGTCGGTTGCTCTTATCAAATTATGGTGAGATGAACGACGGCTTGTGCCGCTGGGCCCATTTTTCCCAAAGTACGTTGGCCTGAGGCGTTAGATTTTCGAAGGGTAAGTTTGTGGGGTGCTGTGATGCTATTGTTACCATCTAATAATGTTTTGTTTCTCAAAGAACTATTCAAAACAATTTGAGGACCCTTCAAGTGTTGTTTTATTTGGACCTTCTATTATAGCCTTATCAATGGGGGAATCTCTTAGGTTGTAATGATGAAATGAAAACAAAACCGCTATTGTCATTATTATTATAGAGAAGAATATTGCAGTCGAGTGCTTTCAGGGTTTCACGCGTTGTTAAACAAAAAACAAAATTTGATTATATAGAGAATGTTCCAGTCAACGGTCGACTAAAATTTATCTATTAACTTCTATTGTTCTCAGTTATTATGTTTTAATAATTCATGTTACAGACGATGTAACTGAAATTATAATTTAGGATAGATGCTAAGAACCAATCAAATAAACCAGATCCTTTTGTCATTTTCATTTAAATTTAAATTCCTTCCGTGTTCAAATATCCCTTGGAAAACCTTTGAATGTGTTTTTTTGGAATGAAATTCTGGCAATCCAGAAGACAACAAAATGTACATTTACAAATGAAATGTGTTTGTTCAACGTTCATAGTAAAGAGTTAATTGACCTTAATTAACATCATATTTAACACCCCCTAATTTTTTTCATAAAGAGTAATGGCATTGTAAAAACAAACAGAGGTAATTATGTGAAAATTCAGAAATGTTTTATATAAACACCAAGATGTATGGATCTAAGGTAATGTTGTTTTCTACAAATAGATATTCTGAATGTTCCACTTAACATTTTATAAAAAAAACAACTTCACAAGAACCTGATTTTTATGCATTTGAAATGAAACTAGCGTCAAGTGGTGAGATTTTGAAAATATTATTAATTAGAATATCATTATAACATAAAAAAAGCAGCACCCTTTGTAAATAAATCTTGCATGTGGATCTGGTGAAACGAAATGAAACCAAGAATGTTGCTTTAATCACTCCTCTGAGCATGGCCACCCCACGGGTCTGAATTACTTGGCTTCTCAAGGTGACAGTGAGCATGACACCTGGGGACCGCCAAGGCAAGTTTGGAACAATACTGGATATGATATGCAAGATATCGGTGCCAGGTTGCTGAGGAACCTGACCTCTATCATCAAGGGAGCACCACGCCAAGGACTAGAGCAACTATCACAATTACAACAACCGCTACAGCAACAGGATGACCATTACGACATAATCAAAACAGAGATAGAATTCCGATCGCAATTGGCACAGGGTCAGCAGCCTAAGAGAAATAGTTCATTGCCTCTTACTAACCTTTACTAATGCAAAGTAGTAAGGTATGACTCTTAACCACAAACACAACGAATCTCAAAAGGTACCAAGTGAGTAAACTGCCCCATACCTAGAAACGAGAGACCAAATATTCGACTAAACTACATCTAGCAAAATTTTTATTGCCGAATACATTTAAACCTAAATCATATCTATAATTATAGAATAAAAATTACTCAGACAACACTAACTGGAAGAAGTGTATTAGTGGATTCTACTTCCATAAAAGGTTGTTCAATAAAATATCTGGAATATTCTGTACACAACAAACCATAATTGATCATTATGAATATTAAAATCTTTCATTTAGTGTTCGCTAATGTAGCTGATGAAATAGGAAATCAGCCAAGATCATAACCAGAAGTGGACGTCATATTTTCTCAGTAGGACAAAATCTGTCTAATTTCGCTTGAGGCTCCTTAATGGGTTTCTCTGGTCGTGTGTTTATTCACAGAAAATATCAAACAGTATATCTTAAATCATATAG